>JASDQU010096035.1:5323-19859 GCA_032191745.1 Picea mariana | reverse complement strand
AAACACAACTGTCAATGTTGCAAAGTCATATATGTGCCCAAATGTTAAGTCGAGGTCACAACTCTCAGTCACGTGTAGAGAAGATAGAGAAAAATTCATGTATTTCATGTCCGTGTATCCAAGTAAGGAACAAGTGTCGACAAGTTATCTTGTTCAAGAATACGACATTTGAGATAAATGGGGTGTGCTGACGCGCAAACTCCCAAAGTCTGGAGTTACACCGGACTGTTTGTCGCAAGAGACACGTGTTAGAAGATCGGCTTGTTCAAGAATATGGAATTTGGGAGAAATGGAGTGTGTTGATGCACAAATTCTCGAAGTCCCAAAGTCCATAGTTAATCCAGACCGTTCATCACAAGAGACACATGTCAGAAGATTAGTTTGTTCGGGAGTTCGACGTTCGGGATAAACGGGGTGTGTGAAGGTGAAATCTTCTAAAGCACAAAGTCCTAGAGTGATGTGGCTTGTTGACATCATTATGGATGATGTGGACACATGGGATGTGTGCCACATGTCAATGAGTTAAGAACCTTGGTAATATGGATATGCAGTTAGAATTTGACACAGATCACTCGCCTGATTGGACCAAGTGTCGGCTTTGTGTGTCCTTCCATGTGGAACTCCTTGAGGTGGCACAAGGTAGTTAAGCATGATGAAGAATTTAGTTGGATAGGGCCTATATTAACTTTGGTCACGGTCTATCAAGATCAAAGTCCGGGAGACATTGCAGAGATCAAAGTTGCGCAACAGATAATTCTACAAGGCGTTCTTGCAATCCAAACCACGGTTTTCCAGAAGGGGTACATGTCAGTGTGGAGAAAATTATGGAACAATCAATGGGTTACTCCAAAACCACCAACTCATGTTCCTGCAATTTTAAATGTACTAAAGTTAATGTGAAGTTTTCAAAATTTATTAGTTCGAGCACAAAAACCGTGGGCCCAGTGGACGCGTGGCGCCAGATCATGAAGTCTTGATACTTGACACTCCGGAAGAAAGGGAGAATGAAGGAAGGTGGACCATAGATCCATCATTCTTCACGC
Organism: Picea mariana; assembly: GCA_032191745.1. Classification (NCBI taxonomy): domain Eukaryota; kingdom Viridiplantae; phylum Streptophyta; class Pinopsida; order Pinales; family Pinaceae; genus Picea; species Picea mariana. The sequence continues at coordinate 18,816 of JASDQU010096035.1, read as the reverse complement.
ATTCTACAATTCAGTGTTCTGTGATTTTGGGATGCACAGGAAAAGGGAAAACTCTGAATCTCGAAGCCCGAAGCCCAAATTTTCAGAGCTCCAGATAAGCGCCCCAAATGATAAGTGTTGGGTCACATCCATGGTCCCATGCGAACCAAGGGATTAATAGAACGGGATAGTGCCCAAAATTTATTGCAGAATAGAACTGGGATTAAATATTGAAGCCCGAGGAGTTCTTGACTGACCAAGACCTACAGAAAATAGAATTTGATATTGTTTTTGTTGAATCAGATTAGGTTATTCTGGAAAATTATTAAAGTCTAATATCCTGACAAAATTTCAATTGACTGCACATTTTGCAAAGTTAAATATTGTCAGAACCGAACCAAATTTTTGCATACTGCGGAGAAATGGGGAAGCCATAGGGTGCTTACAGTTTATAAAATGAAGTTAGAGGAATGGATTTCCATATAGGAGTTGAAGAATTGAACTCCAATGGGCATGAAGAAGAAATAGATAAGGAAGGGAACATGATGAAAATGATCGAAAAGTTACAGAAATATGTCTAGACTCACCGAGAAGATAACAGAAAGATCATGAAAGTCAGGGACCAACAGGGAGAATTCAACATAAAGATGATGCAGAGCCTGGAAAGAATATAAAAGAAATTGCATAAGGAGAGTGTCTCCAGTAAATCATTAATTCACAGGTCCCCTGATGCGAAGAGAAAATAAAGGAGTGTTGGTAGACACCATCATCACTCCCAAGGGAACTCCAAGAGGAGGGCACATAGTAGTTCAAGTCCATATCCTACCAAAAATCATAGGATATCTGGAGTGGATGAACTGAAGTGTGAAATGAACAAGATTAAACATCCTACGTTTGATGGAGAGCATCACAAGGAGGAAGATGTTGAGACATGGTTTCTTGTCATGAGGAAATATTTCCAACTGCAGAATTACTCCTCTCATGCAGAAGGAATAATTGCAATGTATTAACGAAAAAGAAAAGCATCCATGTGGTGGGACCAACTTCTGCAAGTACAACATATCAAAGAGAACAATGTTACCAGGAGGGAATTCAAGAAACACTTTGAAAATAAATACTTAACTAAGAGATACTATGATAGAAATATGAAAGAGTTCTTTGAACTCAAATTGGACAGCATGGCTATAGATGAATATGAAAGAACATTCCTAGATTTGTTGAAGTATGTCCCTTTCATCAAAGATGAGACTGTCAAAATCCAAAGATGTTTTAGTGGACTGCCAACTTTCCTTAGTTACAAGATCCAATATGATGATCCTAAAACTATGGAAGAAACCATAAGGAGAGAGAAATGCTTATATGATAAACATAAAGGAAAACATACTTTCCAAAGAGCTTGGGAAGACAAGAATATGTTTAAGAGGGAATAGAGGCAAAAGGGGAACAATCCACCCTTTTTCAGGAATAATCCTCAAAGAAAGCCAATGTTTAGAGAGCCTAGGATGGGTAAAGTGGGTGGGAAAATGCCAAGACATCCACCTATGCAATGTTGGGGTTGAAAAGGGGATCACAAGTATAGATATTCCCCTCACAAAAGTGACAATGTGAGAGTTGTTCACAATGTTCAGCAAACAGAAATAGTGGAGGACATTGGAAGTAGAATACCAAGGATCTATGTAGCCCTGGACAACAAGAAAGTTGAGTTTCAATAACACATGATTGAAGTTGAAGGTATGATCAATAACCATGCCTTTACTGTTTTAATTGATTCAGGGGCTAGTCATAGTTATATAGATCCCAAGGTAGTGGAAAGGTTGAAATTTCCAAGAAGCAAGCATGTGAAATCTTGGTTGGTGCAACTGGTTACATGAGCCAAGAGAAAGGTTGTTGAGTTGATTAAATCATGCCTAGTGGGCATGAATGGACTGAGTACCAAGGAATATTTGAACATCTTTCCTTTGGGATCATATGACTGCATGATTGGTATGGATTGGTTGGACCAACACCATGCCATACTAGACTATCGTAAGAAGGCAATCACTTGCCTAGATGAGAAAGGAAATCATAGAGCAGTCCAAGGAATTCCCAGGGCAATTACTATTAGATAAATCTCAACAATGTAGCTAAAGAAGTGTTATAGGAAGGGCTGCCAGATATTTGCAGCTCATATGGAAGAAACACCTAAAGATAAGGTATCAAATATTGAAGATCATGTAGTTTTAAAAGAGTTTGGGGATGTGTTTGAGTTGGTACGAGGACTACCTCCAAAGAGAGATATTGATTTCTCTATAAATTTAATGCTTGGAGCAGCTCTAGTGTCAAAGACTCCTTACTAAATGAGTACACATGAATTGAAGGAGTTGCAAATGAATCTTGAAGAAATTCTAAAGAAGGGGTATATATGTTGAAGTGTGTCACCTTGGGGTGCTCCAGTCTTGTTTGTGAAGAAGAAATATGGGACATTGAGATTGTGCATCGACTTCATATAGTTGAATAAATTAACTATAAAGAACAGGTATCCTCTGCCAAGGATTGATGATCTCTTTGGTCAATTGAAGGATGCAAATATATTTTCAAAGATAGATCTCAGGTCAGAATATCATCAGGTAAGGATTAAAGAAGAAGATATCAGCAAGACCCCCTTCAGGACAAGGTATGGTCATTATGAGTTCACAGTGGTGCCATTTTGGTTGTCAAATGTACCAGATGTTTTTATGTGCTTAATGAATGGTGTTTTTTGGGAATATTTAGAAAAGTTTGTCATCGTCTTTTTGGATGACATCCTTGTATATTCCAAGTCAGAGGAAGAGCATGAGAATCATTTGAGGATGGTGTTGCAATTGCTAAGGGAGCATCAGTTGTATGCCAAATTGAGAAAGTACTTGTTTTATCAAAACAAAATTCACTATTTGGGGCATATCATATCCGAAGAAGGGATAACAGTGGACCTTGAAAAGATTGAGGCCATTAAAGGGTGAACAACCCCTAAGAATGTGACAAAATTAAGATCCTTCATGGGTCTAGCTGGTTACTACAAAAGGTTCATTGTAGGGTTTTCCATAATATCTCACCCCATCACTTCCTTGCAAATAAAGGGGAAGAAATTTCAATGGACAGAAGAATGTGAAAAGAGTTTCCAAGAATTGAAGCAACTCTTAACTAGTGCTCCAATTCTGAAGATCACAGATCAAAATGAAGACTTCATTGTATGCATAGATGCATGTAAAGAAGGACTGGGTGGAGTCCTCAATCAAAATGGGTTTGTTATATGCTATGAATCAAGGAATTTGAAAGAGAATCAAAGGCTCTATGCCACTCATGATTTGGAATTGGCAGCCATAGTGCACACTTTGAAGAAGTGGAGGCACTACTTGATGGAAAAGAGGTTTTAGCTAAGGACATATCATAATGGTCTGAAATATTTGTTTGGTCAACCTACTTTGAATGTTAAGCAGAGTATATGGTTGGAATTCGTCTGTGAGTATGACTTTGATATCAAGCACATCAAAGGAAAGGAGAACAAAGTGGTTGAGCACTTAGTAGGAGAGTGCATGAACTGCATGCTACAACCATTAGCATGTATAAGATAGATCTTAAAGGAAGAATTTCTGAATATGCAAATTCAGATTTGCAGTACATGGAATTGGTAACGAAATTGCAACAAGGTAAAATGCAACAGAAAGTTGAGGATTATGAATTGGGAATTGATGGAATCTTTCGGTACAAAAACATAGTCTATGTACCCAATTCTCTATAATTGAGGATTACAATTTTAAAACAGATGCATAATGTGCCTTATGCAGGACACCCAGGATATTAGAAAATAGTTTCAACAGTCAAGAGACAATATTGTTTTCCAGGCATGAAGAAGGAGATTGTTGAATACATAGATAAATGCTTAGAATTTCAAAGGATCAAGGATGAGCATAGACACCTAGCTGGATTACTGCAGCCATTACCCATTCCTGAGTGGAAGTGGGAAGTGGTGACAATGGATTTCATCACAAGATTACCCAAAACAAACAAGCAACCTGATTACATCATGGTGGTGGTGGACAAGCTTACTAAAGTTCTCCATTTTATTCCATTGAAGACTACTCACAAAGAAACTAATGTTGTTGATATCTATATGAGGGAAGTAGCATGATTACATGGCATACCCAAGACAATTGTGTCTAACAAAGACCTAAAGTTTACTTCAAAGTTCTAGAAGGGGTTATTTCAAGGGTTCAGAGCAAATCTGAACGTCAACACTGCTTATCTTCCCAAGTCTGATGGGAAGACATAGAGGGTGAACCGAGTGATAGAATACATTCTAAGGATGTATGTGATGGACAAACCATCTAAATGGGAGCATTATCTACACTTGGTAGAATTTTCTTACAACAATGGGTATCAAGCATCACTGAACATGAGCCTGTTTGAAGCACTTTATGGAAGCAAGTGCAACACACCAATAAGTTGGGACAACCCACCTGATAGAGAAATAATTGGGCCAGAGTTTCTCAAGGAAATGGAAGAGTGAATGTTGAATATTAAGAAAAAAATTGAAGGATGCCCAAGATAGGTAGAAAATTTATGTTGATAAGAACAAAATCCATAGGGAGTTTAAAGTGGGTGATCATGTTTTCTTGAAAGTAAAAACCAACAAAAGTTCCCTAAAGCTCGGAAACTATTCCAAGTTGGTAGCTAGATATTGTGGACCATTTGAAATCCTAGAAAGGATTGGACCAGTTGCTTATATGATTGCATTTCCTGCATCTAGGACTGTTCATAATGTATTTCATGTTTCATTTCTCAAGAAGTATATACTTGATCATAATCATGTGATTGATTAGAATGTGATTCAGGTGGAGCAAGAAGGCGCATTGCAAGTGCATCTGGAGCGCATATTGGACCGTAAGAGAAAGCAACTCTGGAATCGATCCATAGGGCTTGTAAAGGTCCAGTGGACCTAGTACGGTCATGAGGATGTGACATGGGAGCATGAGGATGTTATGCGGGCATAATACCTGCATATTTTTGAAGATTTAAAAAATCTTGTTGATGTCATGTAAATAAGTTACACCGAGGAAAGTGAAAAAATAAGGGGAGGGGATTGTAATATCCCCAAGGACAAGCCTCATTTGTATTTATGAATTATAACATGTTTTGTAGGCTGGTGAGCCAAGAAATTATAAGATGATAGGATTAAGTGTTTATTAGGTTGGTGAGCCTAGGTGTTAAAGGCCATGAGCCTATTTTGTACATGTAATTATTCATATTATTAATATAAAAACAACGTTGTGTGTAGACCGACCACAGAGAAAGAGTATGGGGGAATACGATCCACTAGGATGGGTAAGGGAGAGGGGGTTGAGAGGCTAGAAATAGGGACTAATCTTAAGAGTTTAAGTCCAAGATTAATTTATTATTATTCTAAATGTTGATAGAAGGATATGATTATATCCTAAGTTTCTTGGGAAGAGGGAATGATTTCCAAATGGAAAGGAATGTGCTTCATGAGCTATAGGTGTTAGCTCAGGCACATCCAGTTTAAGTGAGAATTCTTGTTGTTTGGGGGGGGACTCACAGTTGGGGGCTCACACTCTCACCATTCTCATCGTTCTTCGACCAATCGACCACCTTTATACTGACAAGTTCACTCATACATTGAAAAAAAACACGAAGCCAACCATTTCTGCGATTGTTGAACCTGTAGCCATCGTGAACCTCTGTAACTTGCGTGCACTGGTATTTTTCCTTACCTGAGTTCTGTTGTTGCCTCCATCCTTTCCCATTTGTACTAGTAGTTGGATAGAAGAAACAGGTGGTTAGACCTATGGTTTGCAAAGGCGGGTTTTCTGACCCATAGATTGAAGAGGCAGGTTGTCGGGCCTGTGAGAAACTCTCTCTCTAGGTGAGAGAGTGTGTTGAGGAAGTGAATTCACGTAGAGGGAGACTAGTAATAGCTACATATCTGTTAGAGTTCCTGTTCGACATGTTACTGAAGCCCCGGAAGGGAGGTGGAGCAGTTGATGAACTGTGTGACAGTGAAGGTGTATACTCCTGGGGTGGGACAGACATGTGGGGAATTAGAGTCTGTGAGCATTGGGTGTAAGTGGCTCCGGAGAGAATCCTTCCTGTTGACTTGTGCGACATTCCTGTTAGCCTTGAGAAGCCTAGGAATCCCTTGCCCGATGGATTTTATTCCCAGCTCGGGGGTGACCCACTACCGAGAGTAATGAGCAGTGTGGTTTAAGGCTGGGAGGTTTGTGGAAGGTATGCACGCAGTTGGCAGACTTCATAATGCAAAGATAAGTATCAATTTTGTGTTTAATGATGTTTGTTGTGCATGTATGCGATTCTTACAATGTTATCATGTGTTTTCATTGCATGTATGATTTACAGCCAATTTCGCATGAGTTAGTATGGTAGTAGTATATTTTATTTCCTTTTATTTCATTATGAATGCATGCAATATATATGTACTCTGTGGTGAACAATTATCTTGCTATTAGAGCCTAGTAGCCTATTGGTGGTGCTACATGGCCCGACCTAGCTGGTCGGGGCTGCCACAAAATGGTATTAAGTGAAACATTCAAGAAGTGGCATTGTCCAACCTGTTGGTGGTTGGGGAGGTTACAAATTGGTATCTAAGCTTAGCAGCCTATTGGTGGTGCTACATGGTCCGCTCTCGGTGGTCGCGATTTCCACAAAATGGTATTAAGTGAAACGCCCAAGAAGTGGCGTTGCCCAACTTGTTGGTGGCTGGGGACATTACAATTATGGTTCTCATAGGAAGTTAATTGAAACTCTTGTATTTTGGATTATATGATTCCAAAAGAATGATACTACCATGTTTATATTGTTCACAGTAAAATCTCAGTAAAATCAAGATTCAATCCTTGCAACATTGATTCTACAACTTGCGAAGATTTTCTATTGTTCACAGTAAAATCTCCCACTTCTCTTTTCGACTCGAAATTAGTCCTCTTTTTCTTTGAAACAAAATGAATATCATTTGAATTAAGACTTTTCCTTATGAATTCTAAGGAAAAAATCCTTAGGGTAAGGAATTTGGGAAATCTGGAAGGTTTAACTTCTGCTCCATATATTCTTATTTCAGTGTATTTATTGAATAAATACCAGTCTCCTAGTTTAGTTTATGGAGAGTCATGCAACAATTTCTTTACTTCGGGAAAAATTCTAGGACTTTCTACATGAAACATGGTATATGATATGGCCATAAATGTTTTGAAAAAGTCTGAAAATCCAACATTTTGTGGCTTCTTGGTGTCCAATGAATGCCCGACACATGATTTCTAGCATTATCATCACTTTCTAAGTTGAAATTTGAAAAGCTATTTTCTTTTAAAAAAAAACAAAATATACTAGATAAGATTGATATCTACAAGATCCACTTAGTGTAAGTTCAGTGAGTTGATAGTGCAAAGAATTAGCTATATACTGTGCAAAAGGAAATCTATCAATTGGTTGGATTTTCAAAGAGAAAATAGACTTAAATAGACCTAATATAGTGTTAGCCACAATCCTATCACTTTCATATCCCAAAACAACACAAACCATGCTGATAATCCGTTGCGATATTGGTGAAAATATAACAGTTTCATAATTATATGAGAATGTAATTTTTCACAGTTAGACATAATGTAACACATGTTTCTGGATATATATTGTGTACATAGTTTTCGAAGCGTCCAATGTTTCAAGTGGACACTCCGCCCATCATCAGGGATAACCAAAAGCTCAAATGTAGGAAACGAGTGTCATGGTATAAAATTTAAATCTTTGAATGTAGGAAACGAGTGTCACAGTATAATATTTAAATCTTTGAAAATGAAGATCATCGTTGAGTAAAACTTTAGGAGAAAAATTAAGGAAGGTCAAACTAGTTGTTGAGATTAATTAAAGTGGAAAAAAAAAACAATTTATAGGGGTGAAAATGCGAAAACCTAGAAATCAATATAATTGTTTAAATGGGAGAATTCATGAATGATAAATAATAGTTAGAATAGTCAAATATGTTAAAAATGTTATAATGTAAGAATATTGTAATAGAATTAGAAGATAATATATATATATATATATTAAGTACACTATGATGTAAAAATGTGATAAGATATAATAAAATGGGTAATGTAATAATGGTTATAATAATAAAGTGTTATGATCTAAAAATGTGGAAAACATAATGATGACTATAAAGAAAAGGAAGAAAAAAATGAATTGAGGATAGAAGATGATACTGGTATTCTTAAATTATGGAAATAGAAATAACTAAAAAATAATGTGTAGAGAATGAATTGAAAAACTAGGAGCAGCTTAGAAGTAAAGAGAGAAGGATTTTGTGTGAAACATAAAGAAGGTGAAAGAGTCTAAGACAAGGCTAGGAAACAAGAGAAAAAAGAATGGAGGGTGAAGGGGGTGAATGGAGAAGGTACAAAGGAAACTTACTAATCAAGGTAGTGAATGGTCGGTTTCTAATATCGGTTAAGTTTGTATTCATCTTCGAGATTAAAATTATTGGAATGTTTTTTTTATTTCAAGAGCTTCCCATATGAGTTGAGTGGAGTAGTAAGGGGTTAAGGATAAAATTTGTGTTTTTTCAAAGAAAATAAGTTGCTTGGATTTGGAGGAGTGTACATGATTTGGAGATGCAGTTATGATTCGGATCAGCTATATCTTCTTTGAGTTGGGTTTTGAAAGATCTACCAATTTGACCTATGTAAAACTTTCCATAGGAACAAAGGATTTGATAAACTCTTGAGCACTCTTGAGTCCACATCAGTGGTCCCTTGAATGTAAGATAGGGAGATGAAAGCCAAAAGAGAGGAGGGGTTAAGGGTAAATTGGGTTTAGGTTTGTTGGTAGAGTGATGGCATTAACCCCCCATCTTCGTTCACCTCTAATGTTAGGGATGGCATTAAGGTAGGAATCGTGATGTTAGATTGGTTCACATTGTTTCGTGAAAGGAAGGGAACTAAAAATGCTTGTTTTAAAGTGAGAATTTGAAGGGGTCGTGTTTACATTAGAGCGAGAGAGTTTAAGGTTTGAGACCGAGGGAAAACTGGTTTGGTTAGGGTTTCTGGGAAAACTGGTTTGGTTAGGGTTTCTGGTGTGAGGGAGGGGTTCGAGAGCAAACAATGTTGGAGTGTTGTCTTGAACGGAGGAAGAGGACGAGATTCCGTTAAAAGTAAGTTGACTGGAATTAGGGTGGACGTTGTCTTGAAGGAGGTTAGGGAAAGTACCAAAGCCACAATTAAAAGTTGTCTTGTTAATAGTTTTGGGAGAGGATATGCGCAACGAAGATGGCGAAGAAGGAGAGGATATGTGAGAGGGGGGTAACTACGGAAGGAGAGAGAATAGGGTTCGGTAATGGCTGCGAGGAGATTGAGTGTTCTTCGATGTGTGCACTGTGGGTACCATGAGATAAAAGCTCAGAGCAGTCCAGGTGGGGAAAGGTAGTGTCCTGACGCAAATTAGGGTTAGGGGAAGAAAGTGATTCATATTTGATGGAGGCAGGCTTTTACTTGAGGAAGATTAAAAAACAATCTGGGAGGTAATAAAATATATGCGTTCAATCCTCCACTAGATATCAAAGGAGATGACAAAAGCTAGTTTAATATGGACGTTGTATAATTTCAACGATAATCGATGAAGGTAATACCTGATGAAATGAATTTCCGCGCGTAAGATCGAATTGTTGGCATTGGTGAGAGCAAGATTAGCCCTTCGATTACGTTGTTGGATTTGAGTAAATTGAGGAAGGACCCCTGGATCACGAAAACGCTTTAAGAAGGTGAGATCAACAACTCATTTATACATTTGTATATTTTGAATATTTGTATGAGGAGCTTTACAAAAAAACTTCTCTGTTTGAGATAGTCATTTTTATAAAGGTTAACATGTAAGTTTTTACAGTTACTCATATTAGTTTTTTACATTTGAAATTTTGGTTGTTCTTAAGGATGGATGGAGTGTCCACTCTAAACATTGGACTTTTATAAAACTATATACATATATATCCAAAAACATATGCTACATAGTTTCATAAACTCTTGAAAAAAAGTGTTATCTTTTTCATTAAAGAAATAAATAATGGTTAAAGCCTCTTCATTTAAGACGTGACCATTTGTAATTTGTTGGACTTTCAACATCTCAAATAACAATGACCTGAAATTTCAAATAACAATGACTCAGTTTTGGACAAAATGACAATATGCTTCTAAATGATGGGACATAATGTAAGTCTAAGAAAAAATTAAACTCGCCAAGTTCAACTTCCATGCATGAAAATAATCATGTTTGACATTTTGAAAAATTGACAGCAGAATGGACTTTATCTTCTTACCCAAAACAATTGTTCAAGAACACTCTTAATGTTGTAGATTTTTCTGCTTTTCTAATCAACTCTTCATAGTTAATCACGATATATTTGCACACAAACACATCCTTTTATTAAAATTAATCCTATTATGTTTAATTAATAATATTTCATTTAATTGATTGGAATTTATTAAAATTAATCATATTTGGTTTTAAATATATAGAATATAGTATTAAAAACTAATAAAACATATTTTATTAGTTTTAATTCTATATTATATATATTTAAAACAAAATACTATTAATTTTAATTCCAATCAATATATATAAGAATTCATAAATATGACTATTAAAACTAAATAAAATTTAAAACTAATATAATTAAATCTAATAACTCAGAGCATAGAAAATGCTAAAATTTAATAAAAGTTAATCATATTTGGTTTTAAATATATAGAATATAGTATTAAAAACTAATAAAACATATTTTATTAGTTTTTAATTCTATATTTTATATATTTAAAATAAAATATTATTAATTTTAATTTCAATCAATATATATAGAACTTATGAATATTGAAACTAAATAAAATTTTAAACTAATATAATTAAATCTAATAACTCAGAGCTTAGATAAGGTTAAAATTTAATAAAACTAAAGACAATTCTTTTTGTCCTACAATGTTTCCTAAATGGAAACTCAATCAGGTTTATGTTTTTTTTCGAATCAGTGCTAGCTCCTTTGTGAATCCTTGCTTCAAATTTGATATGGTGCTAAGTCTCCATCCGACCATATACTATACCTGTGGCTAAATATTCACACAAAACCATGGTTTACCACTTTTAGAAAAGTGTTTTTCATATATAGTGTCTCGGGGGGTCATACGATGGTATTAAAATCCACTTCTAGGCGACTGTGGTACTACCATTGTGGAACACATGTCTCAGTTGTAATTTTATAAACCACCCTCGACACCGACACCTTTATTAACCCATGAGCTTCTCTCCTATGTGAATTCGAAGAGGATAATTGATCCTTACTTTGATCAACAATCAACCTTAAATGCTATCATATGACCCCTGTGTACTAGATCTATGATCCAACGATCCATATTTAATCTTGTTCAAATAATGATAATAACAATTAAATTTCCCCGTTCTAAGGAGGATTTTCCTCAATCTCAATCAATATGATTCTAATGCAAATATGGGATTGATCTACCACACAATGAACGTTGACCTAGATATTCATACAATATGACATATGTATTTCCCATGATGGAGAGAAATAATGAAATAAACAAACCAACTCTACTCATACACACAATTCTAGATTACAGAATTAACACAATAATTTCTGGAACACACTAGAACTTTATTTATAATATTCAAAACTTCTTTCACAACCTACACACATTAAATTTTTGCAAAACCACTCCTCCTCACTCTCTTTATCTACCTAACCTCTGTCATATTAGAAAATTACAAATATATTCTGAGAGCTCTCGAAATAGCTCCTGCAAAACCAACTCACTCGAAGTATCTAAAAAAACCTCTATACCAGGAATTGCTAGAAAGTTGGTTTGGACAGTTGGTTTTCATTGATGTCAACCCTTAGAGGTTGATGTCAATCATTAGATATTGATTTCAACTCTCGGAGAGGTCGAGAGATGTTGGAAATTTGTATGATCGATATTGATGGTGAATTAGTTGGGTGCATTTTATGTAGCCCCAGAGGTGTCATTAAGGAAATCGAGTTTGTATGAGGAATAAACACATGAAGATCAGTGAATTTGCAGGTAAGACTATCATAGAGATATAATACACATTGTTCCATTTCTGGTGATATGTGGTAAGTCACGTAGTTCCTCATGATTGAGGAGATATGGCTTAGTGAACTTGGGGGACCCTCATGAATATTCTAGAAGCCCCTAGAAGGTCAACAAAAAAGTCAATTATTCTAGAAGCTTTTAGAAAGTCATCAAGAAGTCTACTAGTCAAAGTTCTTGTAACTAGGAGTTAATTTTGCGTAAATTTGTTAAAATAAGAAAATATTTAAAAATAAATTAGTTGCAACAAGAAGAGGTGAGTTTACTAATTATGGGTAAAGTAGTTGCAACAACAGAGTGGGTTATCCCTAAAAGAGGGAAGTTGGGTAAAATAGTTAGAAGATGACCCCTAAAGGAAGACACTTGGAGAGTATAAATAAGACAGCAAGAGAATCCCATTAGCACTTATTAAGCACATTGAATATTTATCTTGTCAAATATTTATTGAAGGTACTCATTGATATATATAAAGTTGTGAAACTCTCAGGAAGCGAAGGAAGGTTGACAGAAAAGTTTCGTAGTTACAATAGACAGCATGGAAATTGTGAAAAACCCTGATTAGGGTCATCCCCCAAGTCAAATAGTAAGCATCTTTAGAGACATCCCCGAAGCTCAGACAGTAAGCATCCCATGAGGCATCCCCACTTGACACCCACAGCTTGTCATGCGAGGCCCCACTAGACAACCCATTTCGTCACTCGAGGCAGTGTCAGATCTAAATCTTGATGGGTGGTTCAGGTTGCAGAGGATAAGGAGAAGGTATAGGAAAGTGTGATAGTGGTCAGGTACAACAGATCTATCTACATGATAGAGAAGGTGTGCTACATGCTTGTTTGTAGTTGGATGCTGGTGATTGTGTGAGATATGGTTATGGGAGATTGAGTATTTTCCTTGGAGGGATTATTGGTTGTATGGTAAATTTTGCATGAGGCAGATCTATAGAGGTACATTGTTGGTAATCTTGTTGTTTGTTGTTGGCACACTTTATTAGGTATATTGTTGAGTCATATCTTGTATCCCTTGGTACATGTTTGAGGGTTTTTGGTTAAGTTGTGTTGTTGAAGTTATCAGTGCAGTTTGCAGCTAGATATCAATGAGGGTTTGATGCATTATTAATGTGAGGGTTCACTATACACGGTTTACGGATGTTTGAATATGTATCACACATGATTAGAGAGACATAGTTGTACATAGTTTGAGCTATACACTTGTGACAGTTGGTATGAGATCTATGTAATTAAAGATGATTGGTTTTTGATATTAATGTGATAAGTTGTTGATCTATAGGGTTGATGTACATGGTTGATGTGCATGGTTGGCACATGATATGGTAAATGCTTGATACTTGGTATAGTT
>JASDQU010096034.1:69086-81013 GCA_032191745.1 Picea mariana | reverse complement strand
CTCGAGCTTGGTTTTGAGAACCTCTATTTCATTTTTATCAGCCAGTTGGGCCAGTTCTATCTCCACGCTCACCTGGCCTTTAGCATTTTTCATGGTCGAGGCCAACCTGGCCTCGAGAGTCCTGATCAGGTGATTTTTCCTTTTGAGTTGGTTCTTTAAAAGTCTGACCGAAAATTGATTCACCGATGCATATGCTCCTAGCGTTCCTACGATCTCAGTGGCAAATTGCTCATTCTTTTTATTCTTTCCATCAGTCATAACTTTGTATTTCTTAGCGGTCGACTCTCCCTCCTGGTAGAATTCCCTCTTTACTACCGTTTTTCTCTTTTTATCAAAGAAAAACTCATTCGGAGGAAGTTCCTCTCATCTTATGGGCCTCATTTCCTCATTGAATATCCATCCTTCTTCGATATTTCCTTGCGTCAACTGCAAGGTGGTGAAAGAAGTGATGGGTTCCCCGATTTGCTTCACCGATTTTCCTGGGGTGTCGATCGGGTCTTTCTTCTTTGGCGGTTCAGGGGTCTTTGTCTCGATTTTTGGATTCTGTTTCTTTGGCGGGTCCTAAATCTGTGCCTCTACTTTGGGCTTCTTTGTTTGTTTCCCCTCGTCCCAGCTTTTTCCCGAATCAGTAGCTGCATCTTTGGGACCTTTAGTATCCTTCTATTTCGTCTTGGAAACACCCGAACTCTCATGTCGCAACACAACGGGGAGAGAACTTTGTCTGTGCTCTTGGAATTTTAATACAACGGTCGTGTCTTCGGGCGCTAAGGATTGGATCCAAGCTAGCACTTATTCATAAGACCTCGCCCCTCGGAAAATGTCATCCGAGGGTGAATTCTCATGCTCAAATCTCTTGAGCCCACAATTTACTAAATGGTTGCTCACAACCCTCTGTGGATCATGTTTCTTATATTCAATGGAGACCAAATTTAGGTCTTCCAGGGCTGTGGCCTCAGCTTTGGCATGCTCGAAATCCAATAAAGAATAAGAATTCAGCCAAATGGGAAAAGATGGCCACACCTTCTTTGAGTATCCTTTGAGTTCTTTACTCACCCCGCCAATTACTGTCTGTCGGGCGACCTCGCGACAAGACAGCTTGTCGAAAATGAACAATGGTAGCGCAAGCAGGGGAACAACAGACTCGAACACTCTGAAGTACGAGAACTCTGCCTCCACGTACCGGTCCGCTATGCCACTCAGATTTGCTGCAATGTTGTCCGCGATACGAGGTGGTGGGTGACCAAAAATGGTGATATGCAGGGGCACCATCACCGAGTTAAAAATTTCATATACGAATTTTTTCTCTTTATTTTCCCATAGCTTTTCATGATATACATGTATGGGTTTGTCTTCGGCCGGAGTCCAAGCCCAGCTCATCAATGGAAATGGTGTCATGGAACATATCGCGTCCATAATATATGCAGACATGAGGAATGAGGATGGTCTCCCACTTTCTTTCTGCTCCCGATACTCTGTGACCCGGTTGGCCAAACTATCCGAGAGTACCTTTGCCCAATTAAAAGAGAAACCTTCTGTGACCCGAAACATAAAAGGCACCCATGAAATGAAAAAATGTGATGTGTCCTCTCTCCCAAATAGTCGGCATGTCATCATGGCCACATATTTATACTGTGGCTCCAATGAAG
Source organism: Picea mariana (assembly GCA_032191745.1). Classification (NCBI taxonomy): domain Eukaryota; kingdom Viridiplantae; phylum Streptophyta; class Pinopsida; order Pinales; family Pinaceae; genus Picea; species Picea mariana. The sequence goes on along the minus strand of JASDQU010096034.1, from coordinate 79,367 downwards.
CGATTGAATAAATGCCCTAGTCATTTGCTCTAAATTTTGTGGTGCATGAAACCCAATCCTTTATCAGACCGGGCATGGTTTTGTCGTACTGGATGCACTCTTTCTCCTTGAATTCCTCTAGGAACTCAGCGCCATATGTATATTCAGATGTCATGGGTAGATTATACATAGTTTGCAGATTGTCGAGCCTAAAAGTCCCGACAGTGACTCGCTACCCGTTCATGATAGTCCTGGTAGGTAAGTCTACGTGGTCCAACGCCCATCAGATCATGTCGTAATATGGAAGGAACCATGGCTTGGTTGCTACTCTGTGCATTCCAGATTGGATGCCTATCTTGTACTTGGTGTGTAGATCATCCCTTTCATTGTCGTCGGAGTCGTCTGAATAATCCAACAATTCTGATTGCAGAATGCCTGAAACAAATGACCAGTCGGGGACTGAGTCGACACTTCGGGGCGAAGTGTCGGAGACATTGTCTGAGCCTTGTTCTGTGACCTTGACATTCACCTTTGCTACTTTCTGCGGAGCCATAGACGAAGCTTGCATTTTTTCTCTTCTGCGATAGAACTGCGTATACATGCAGAAATTAGTTTACTCGGAATTGATGAGCTCTGCGTGCTTATGAAATGCATTCGTTATAATGAAACAAAACTCTTATATATTTGAAAAATCAATACTTTTCAAAATCAACCTGTTAAATCGAAATTATAAATAAATTTATTGCATAAAATCTGATCTTACCTATGTAGATTTACCCTATTTCTCCATAAATGTCATAAATTTCTGGCGCTTTGACAGTTCGTCGAAGTATGGATAGAAAAGGCTACCTCGGGAAACGTGCAAGCCTCGAGGCACGGGATATATCTTGCTTTAGCTTAATTGATCAAATCTTACCAATGTTAATCAATTTCTCGCTGTTTGTTACATCATGGATTTCCTTTTAACACTTTGAGTCTCCAACTCGCGAGATCGCAAGGACCGACTTTGGCTTAATTAACGGTAATCGCGATTTGGGGAATAATTAATTTTATAATCATTTTATTCACCACATCGCAACTTGGAACTTTGAAGACAAGTTTCTGGGAGATTAGTATGCCGAGTCGCGAAACCGCGAGATGGCGATAATTAAGTCTTAATTAAGGGGAAGATAATCTTGGATCAAGTGATTAATTAATCATGTTATAATTACCTCGTGACTTCGTGAGTCGAGGTTTCGAAGATGTAACTTTTGAAAAAGATAGTGCTGAGTGGCGAACTGCCGAGAATAACCTCGACCACGATTAGCTTTTTGCCTCTAACCCTTGCCATGGGTTATCTAGAAAAGGCACTGCGTTCTCGGCTCTCAGGGTTGTAAAAATAAAAACTTTGGTTTGACGGACGCTGAGGCACGAAACTCTGATGACGTCTAATCATGTGTTAAAAGACCTTACCCTGGTTATTGCTTCGAGTGAAAAATTAAAATGACTTCACTATTTTGTGACTCGGGACGTGTGAATTTATGAATTGTGGCATCCGACCTGCGAGATCCTGAAGTAGAACAAAAATAAGGGACATTCTTACGAAAGGTAGGACTTGTTTTTAGAGTAGAAAAACGTCGCTGCTCACGTGACCAGGTTTAAGAGGTCTCATCCTCTTGGACAAAAAAAGGAAACCAACTTTAGACTTTCAAGTATTAAATTGAAAATTGTGACGGGTTAAAAACAAGGGCGGCTCCAACGTAGGCTTCAACTAGGGATCCCGCCTCCCTGTGAGGTGAGAAGAATAGTAGACCACGTGCCAATATTGGGTAAATGGAGTCAAAATCTCAATCAGACAAAAAGGTTCCAAGAAAAGCGGATCGAAGGGGGAAAAGATTCTGTGCTTTACCTCGAGAAGTTTTTCAAAATCAGATATTCTTTTCAACACAGTTGTAGTCCCTTTCACAATTTTCCCTTTCCCACTACTAACTTTAGGTATGTTTTAAGACAGTCGAAATGACCCTAGGAGACCCAATGGATCTTGTGGCTCTCGGCTTGCATCAAAAGAATGATATTATATGTTTTTTAATTTGGGAAGTCCGGTCTGAATTTGGGATGTGGATCATGTTTTTAGAAAGCGTTGGTTACCAGAGTAGAATGATATTCATGTATAACAGCCTTACAGATATCTCAAGCATTGCTTCACTGCCAGCGAGCCTGTTCAGTACCTCGGTGAAGTTATCTGGCCCCTTTTACTGAATTTCCTTTCACCACTTCGGAAAATATTTATGCATTTAAATGCTAAGACGAGGGCAATCATTTCTGAATTTCCTTTCATCGTCTTTCTGGACTAGGTGGGGGAAATCATTTCTGAATTTCCTTTCACCACCTGTCTTATAATTTAGTTTTTGAGCTCGAAGATTGGGGCAATCAGTTTGTATCAGGGCTGATATCTGTGTAATATTTTGCATCAGAGGTCTGTCAACTTACTTTGATTACTTGGTACCAATCTTCCCTTGACCCTCACAACACCTTCGTTCTTAGGGAGACAAGGAAAATAAATTTTTAAGGGGCATCCTGTTTGAGCAAGCTTTGATTCTTCCGATGCTGTTGAAAAACCTAGGAAAGTTAGGATCGCTCTAAACGTTCATTCGCTTACCAGGGGATCAAGTAGTTGTGGTGACCCGCTTTCTTTCCACTAGCTGTTTTGAGACTCAAGAGGCTAAAACGAAAACTTTTATTCCTTCGTAATGACATGAAAAGATGGCAGCTTGTCAAAAGTTAGACCCGAAAACAGGCAGGGTACAAGGTAGTGATTCATTGATTGTCAATATAGAAGGTCAAAATAGTTCAAGACTGGCTCTTGTAGATATCTTTGGGGACAGTTGTTTTTGACTGATTGCTTTTATATCCAGCGTATCATTCAAATTATTTTGAATCAAAGGGTATCAAGTCAAGCAATAATCCTGTTATCTAATAATTTAGCCGATATTGTAGTTTGAATGCCGTTATGTTGGTTTACTTTGACAGTCTTTCATAACATGTGTATTGAGAAAGTCCACCTTTACCTTTTCTTTTCAATTTCTTTGTGCACTATGAAGCTACTTTTAGGTATCACCTGTTTCATGCCGATTTATTTCCGACACCGCCTTGCGAATTACTCTTCTTGCTGGCTTTGCAAGCAGCTGGAATCCTGTAAAAAGCAAATACGAACTTTATTCAAAACCTGTCGAAAAATTATGAACAAAAGAAAACAAAAAACCAAAGGGTAATGTTTTAAATAAAATGCATGTATGTACACGAAAAAATTTATTTATTTATTTAGTTATTATTATTATTATTATTATTTTTTTTTTTTTTGAATGGCAACTGTTATGTCATGTAATGTTTTAGATATCACCCATTGACAGGGGCGCTGAGGACTTCTCCGTTGATGTTTTCCAGCAGAAAGGAATATTTTCCTTCCGGAGCCGAGACCCTGAATGGTCCATACCAGAGGTGGTCAAATTTACCATGCTTCGCAGCTTCCTCTTTCCTTGCATCCCATCTTAATACTAAGTCACCTGGACGGAATTCTCGGTCCTTTGCCTTGAGATCGAACAATACTTTCATCTCATCCTGGTACTTCTGCATTTTTTCATCGACTTCAACTCTATGTTGTTGAACCTCGATCAGCTGGTTAATTCTTCGGGTTATATGATTGGGTTCTTCGTTTTGATCTTGCTATAACTTCATCACTGGCAGCACTAGTTTTATAGGTAGGACCGCCTCGGTCCCATAGACCATTTGAAATGGTGAAATGTCGATAGACCTTTTAGTACTGATGCGGTTTGCCAATAATGCGTATTTTAAGTGCACATGCCAAGACCTTTTATTTTCATCCAGTACTTTCTTGATTATGTTCACCAGGCTCTTGTTAGATGATTCAACCAATCCATTCATCTGGGGGTAATATGCAGTGGAATGGCTGAGAACGATATTATACTTCTAACAGAAGATGATCATAGCCATAGATTTGAAGGCCTGGGCATTATCGGTGACTATCTTTCGGGGACACCTAAATCTTGACAAGATGTTGTCTTCCAAGAAATCAATCACCACCAAGTCTGTTGCCCTTTTGGTTGGAATGGCTTCCACCCACTTAGTAAAATAATTCGTAGCTGTTAGGATCCATTTATGCTGAGCACTGGAATGAGGATTAATTTCCCCTATGAATTCTATACCCCATTGTTGAAAAGGAGCTTTAGCTTTGACTGGAACGAGTGGTAGTGCAGGGAGTTTCTGTTTACCAACGAATATTTGACAAGGGTTTCACGTGCGTACTTTGGCATTGACGTCTGAAAATAGTTTCGGCCAATAGTATCCAGCTCTCAAAATCTTATAGGCTGTGGCTCTCCATGCATGGTGTCCTCCACAGACTCCTTCATGAAATTCCTCTATAACCCGTGGAGTTTCTGACTCAACCAAACAGACTCGTAGGAACCCGAGTGGATCTTTCTAGTATAGTTGGTTTTCAGCGATGCAATATTTTACATCATGGAGTTTTAAAGTTCTGTGCTTGGATGGTGATAGTTCATTTGGGCATTTCAGGTTCAACAAGTAGAACACTATGTCTTTATACCAGCCTGACGATATGAACTTTTCCTCGATCTTGCTTGGATTTGTCTGGTCATCCATCTCGTGCAGGTGTGTGTCTCTGTCTTCTTCTTGGAGGAAATTAATATCAAGAGCTCTAAGATTCGACTCAGCCAAGAGTTTGGCCAGACCCTGCCCCTTTATCAATTTAGTCGGCTTGACTTCCATATCGAATTCTTGTATTTTAGCGAGCCATTGCCCTCTTTTTCCATCATGTCCGGCTGTACCAATATGTCCTTTACTAAACTGGTGGGCACATACGTGATTATTTTTTAGTGTAGCACATAGGTTCTAAATGCTTTCAATGCATTTACCATTGCGTATGCTTATTTTTCCATTATTTCATATTTTAGTTCTGCATCTCTGAGGCTTTTGCTGAAAAACGCTATCGGTTGTTCGAACCCATCTTCATTTTTCTACAAGAGTACTGCGGCGATGGTATGTTCAGAAGAAAAAGAGAAGATGAGGAAATATTTCAGATAATCCGGACTTGCTAACACAAGTGCCTCGCTTATAAATTTTTTAATATGCACGAAAGATGCCCTAGCCTCGACGGTCCAATTTACCCCACTGTCCTTCTTCTACATTCCTATAATCAGTTTGACAATATCAGCAAAATTGGGAATGAACCTTCGTAGAAAATTTATCTGTCCTAAAAATGATTGAATTTCTTTTATATTTCTCGGGATAGTGATAGTATCTATTTCTTCAATCCTCTTAGGATCAATCCTGATTCCTTCCTTAGATATGACATGGATTAAAAGCTTACCTTCCCGCATAGCGAAATGTGATTTCTTTGGGTTCAGGGATAGGCCAAACCTGCGACACTTTTCGAAAATCTATTTTAGATGCATCAAATGTTCTTCATCAGTTTTAGAAAAAACCGTCAGGTCGTCGAGGTAAATAACTATGAACTTGTCCCTTTCCCCCATGAAAGCGATGTCCATAGCTCGCTGGAAAGTGGCCCTTGCATTCATCAAACCAAAAGGCATTTTGTCATACATGAAAGTACCCTAGGGCATGGTGAAAGGAGTTTTTTCCCTATCCTGTTCATTCATAGCGATCTGATTATAACCAGAGAAACCATCTATCATTGACATTCGATTAGCTCCAACAACCTTCTCTAAAACATGGTCTATCTTGGGCAGTGGGTAATTATCTTTGAGAGACAACTTGTTTAAGTTTCGAAAATCCACACACAGTTTGATTTCCCCATTCTTTTTCCTAACTGGGACTAGGTTAGCTACCCAGTCCGAGTATCTCAAAGGTACGATTATTTTTGCATCCAAGAGTTTTTTAACTTCCTTTTCTATCATGGGTAATAGAATGGGGTTAATTTGCCTAAGCTTTTGCCTAAATGGTTTGACCCCAGGCTTCAATGGTATCTTGCGATCAATAATAGAAGTGTCATACATTTTCAATTCATCATAGGACTAGGCGAAAACATATTTATATTGTCAGAGTAAGTCTTTATACTTAACTTTCACTTTGGGAGGGAGGAACTTCGATATTTTTACCATCCGGGGTTCCTTTTCGGTTCCTAAATCAAAGTCCTCCACTTCTTCTGGTTGGGGCTGTGTTGACGGGTGAAATTGTTCCTCCATCAATTGAGAGAGTGGAACTAGTCTGGGGTTGTCTAAATATTTGAACTAAACTACTAATAAAAACAGTAAACACACAAGCGACTAACTGACCTTGAAGCGCTCCTAGTTTGTCCTGTGTATGATGACTTCGAAGCTGGTCGGAGGAAGGAAATTCGCACCGGTTGATCCAAAAGATTCTTGTAAACGATTGGCTGTGCTGCTCTTTGAGTGGTTTACAGGACAAACAAGACATAAAAAATCATAACAACTTTATGATTTATAAATCTCTTCAATAAGGGAAACCTGTTATGCAAAAACTTATATTTGATAATTCAACTTATGAAGAAGATAAACCTGTCATTCACAAACTGAATTAGGCAATTGTTATGTCTTTTATACACTTGGAAGAAACCAGATATGGATTACAGTGATTAAAATTATATCATTTGCACATGATTAAGATAGCTAAAGTAGTCATTAACTAGATACAAATTGATATACACAACATGAAACAAAATTTCGATATAATGAGAAGCTAAAGCTGTGACAAAACACCAAATTCTGCTTCAGTCTGTATTAAAACTCCATATCCTTGTTCTCCCACGAATGAGTATGAACATTATTACAAAAATCATAAGTATATATAAGTCTCTCCACAGGGTAAAACCTCCCTGTGGATAATATCAAATTGTTTTACATAATCTGGGAGATATCCCAAAATCAACTAAATTAGGAAACTAAAATGCAAGTGAAATCTTTGAAATATCCCCTAACTGCTCATCAAATCCACTGTAATTCGAATTCATCTGCAATAGATCAAAAATAACAAGTTAGAAAGGTATTTCATAAGAAAAACAATAAAAATTTGATTCTACAGACTTAGCTACAGAATCATATGATTCTGTAGCTAGTCTAAAATAGCGTACAGGATCAAATAGAAATCAAATCAAATCTTTTTAAAATAATCTAATCTAATTTTCTTTTAATAAACATTCAAAATGAATCACTAATGGTTCAAATGAGTTTATCATTTAAATTAAACAAAATCGAAACTGATTCAACCGAAACAGGGATAATAATGCTCTGATTTTCTTTACCATAAAATAGGGCCAGACTGTTTCATATCAAATGAAATTAATATTGAATCATATCGTATAAGATACGATGTAATCCAACACAATCATAATCGATTTGTTACGGCTATAACAATGTAGCATAAGATTCATGTTGTTTTAATCAAATACCAATATGGAAAGACTGTTACGATTATGGTCAAATAAAACATTCATAACGACATCAACCAAACTTCTCGATAGACTTCGATCGCTGAGCATTACACAGTCAACAGACAAGATCAAATAGTGATCACAACCATCAACAACAGTGATAATCATAAACTGGGAAACAATCGAAACAAATCGTGACTGAGTTAAATATAGAAACAAATCATGCCTGGGTATAGTCACTTTCATTCCCCAAATCAAATTTAAACAATATATCCATTGCACTATGAGTCAAACTGATAATACGGTGGAGTAAACCAACGAGAATCAACTGGTTGGGTATTACTTTTATGATTTGTATCTATTCAGGATTTGGGTGCATATAAAACAGAATCATATTAAACATAATCCAGACTGTATTCGAGCTTGGTCGAAAATCATATGTACATAAAACCGTAATAGTTATCCATATCACAAAACATGTCATATACATTATAATGAAATCAAAACGAAATATGATTTTGTTCAGAACAGCTTGTGTTTCAATTGAATATGAGCAACCAATTTAAGCTAAATCAAACCAATCCAATCCATATCACGATCGATCAAATCGAAAGAGATCTAATCAAAGCTAAATTGGGCAAAGGAAATTTGATTCATCAAAACAAAGCTATGTACATATGCATGCTTATGTGACAGAGCAAATCCTCATTGTAAACAGAGCTACGAGTTTTTTATATAAACAGGTGATAGACATACCAATGAGGCTGCTCGAGCTATGCCAATTTTGAATTCACGACCGCTGTAGCTGACTCCACATTCTTAAACAAAATAGAACCTGTTGTCCTTTGTTTCTTATCAGTGGTCAGTAGCTCAGCCTTTTGTCGGGTAAGCCTTGCAACTTGATCCTCCAGAGAATGAATTCTAGATTGTAACATCAGCACATCAAGGTAATACCTTTCTAACCACAAGCCGCACTGATCACAGGGTGGCGTTGTGGGTTGAGGTAGAGCAGGAGAGGGTTTTGACAAATCACCGGGGGTTTTACAAGGCAACTTAATGCCTAGGTAATTAGGGTCTTTTTGCAAGCAAGGTGGTAGGTTTGTCACGAAGTCAAATGAGGATTTGGCACACAGACCTTCCGAATAGGGATATTCACTTGCCAAAAAATGTTCAACCTCTGAATCAGAGTCCTCACTCAAAATTATAGGGTCAGGGTTGATAGGAGGTTTAGGTTTGTTTCTCGCCATGCGAGAGATTAAACGGGCAGTCTTTTTTCCTTTGGAATTTGCAGTAGGTTTGGCTTTAGGTTTCTTTCCTATGGGCTTAACATTCTCAACATCCTTGGTCATAGAGTGGGGTAGGTCTATAGGTGAGTCGGGTAGGGGTTTAGGTAACAGAACACTGTAGGGTACTGGGGGTATAGCTTTATTCTCGGTCACCACAGGTTTGTCAACCTGTGGAGGATTCAGATCCTCAAAACCATTGCGAGCAAGGAAATCATTCCAACAGTCTCCGTGTAACCCCAAATGATAAACAACAATAATTTTAACTATCCCAAAGTGAAAAAGGCTGGTATCGGCCTGGTTCCTTTTGTATCTCTTAGACATCTTGAACAGGCTCCTATGCAGATAGTATGGCATATTAAGCTCATAGCCCATGAAAACCATCTGCAAACAAAGGTGGTGTAAGAAAACAAAACCATACCGACCCTCACAGGTGATAAAACTGTTTGGTTATCATCAAAAAATAGTGCCAATGTTGCTTGAGCATGCTCGTGGGAAAACCCTTGTCACAGGAGCTAACCTTACGCGACTGGAAGAGTAATGTCCACGGGACCTCTTCCACTTTGCAATTCTTGGACCATCATTGTCCAGTGGCAGGCAGACCGGTAGCTAAACTAAGAAATTGCTCGTCAATTTGTGATTGAACATCCCCGACCTTGGCTCGACAGCCATCAAAGGTTAATGTGAATTTCCGAGCCACGCAAAGATTAAACCCTTCGAATTTATGTATGAACGGGAGCCATCCAAATTCCTCAAGGGCACTGTAAGCACCGTCGAACATCAACAGATCCTAGCTACCATTTGGTTCATCCCTCATGACTGGAGCCATGGTGCGGGCACATGGTAAGGTTTTGGATTGAAAACCAACAACACACAGGAGCAAAATCGTTTTGGCTAACAACTACGAACAAAGAGGGCGCATTAATGCGCACGTGCGAGGGTGGTGGGATTACTCACCGCCATGAAAATAAGTAATGACAAAGTACAACCTCTGTTCAATCAATCATAATACAGTTTAAACCATATTATTCGGCCAACCCAAAAATCAAACGGTGGATGATATACCAATGCGCCATTGTATTGTTTGAAACCATGATTGTTCAATGTGAAATCAAACCCAAAGTTAAATATGTGCCATTGTATAAGTGTGTAATCAAATGTTTATAGAACATTGTGACAATTGATTCCATAGCTTTTGACAAGCCAAGAGCTTATAATAATAAGGATCACATCATATAAAAACAAAATAAACTATGACCCCTATGCAATCTAGTGACTAGGCAAGTCTCAAACAATATAAATCTATGTGGTCAATGCCTTACCAGTTTAAGTTATGCAACCAAAATGTCCAAATAGGCATATCTCGAAAATTCATTTAGCCACACAATAATAGACTAAAGGTAAGTGTCACTCAAAATATCAATGAGAAGATCATGTCAATTCAAAAAAACGATGGAGGAGTTTTCACGCTTACAGTCGTGAAAACTAAATTGAGACCAATTTGCAAGTGTCGCAAGGGATGAAAATATCGTCTATTTACAAAATGCGACAGTAATTTTGAAGTTCAGAAGTCATAGGTGTAGGCAGCTTATAGGG
>JASDQU010096034.1:1759-21810 GCA_032191745.1 Picea mariana | reverse complement strand
TCTTTCATAATGGCATGCAAACCTCGATATGTGCGAGGTAAAATATTTGACGATGGTAACAAAAATTCACCTAACAATCTACAACATAACAAACAACTAGTTAATGTAAGAATATTAATCGTAAAAAATGCATTCTTATTTTACACATTAATTAACGCTAAAAACAAATATAAAAAAATCAACATTTATGTACAGTATGAGATGAAACATATTACATACCTTAGTATCTGTGTCATACAAGTGTTCGAAAAATTATTCATAACCTTGAAGTTCACCAGAAACAATGTAGTGGAGAGGATATTTGCTCTTGAACCTTCATAAAGTCGTTTATTTTCCTTTTCTAATAGAGGTTCATCATAAATACCATCATTCTCCCCATCCTCATCCGGCTGTGAAAAAAAAACTTGGACCATTTGATTTGTCAAATCATCTTTTTTCCATGGGATCACTAACTTGATTTGTCCCATCATCTACTTCCATGAGATCCTCATTTTCTTGGTCATGATGATGTTCCTCGGCTTGTACACCATCATTTCTACTAATACTTGGTGCAATATTCTGCGGAAAGTTAGAGTCTAACTTTATAATTACAAACAATCATGCAAAATTACTGTATACTATTGTATCACCCTATAATTTATAGGATCAATTGGTGACTGGAATGTTATCTCTCTAGTGTTTTTTGTTTGTCAAATGATTTTTCATTCTGCAAATAATTTGAGAAAAGAAAGAAAAAAAAAAGAGAAAAGGAAGAAAAAGAAAAAGAAAAGAAAGAAAAAAAGAAAAAGAAAAGAAAAGAAAGAGAAAAGAAAAAGAAAAGAAAGAAAAAGGAAAAAGAAAAGAGGGCATAAAAGAATTTCAATAAGAGCCCCATGAAATAACAGTGACATCGTCCATACCTTTCAAGCATGTCCAAGTTCTTTTAAATTGATGTTAATAGGAATAGTGAATAAGCTTGGCTAAACTGTTTAATCTTAGCCAAGTGACCTAGGTTAGTTAGTGAATAAATCTGGCCAGACTGTTTAATCTTGGTCAGGTAGCCCCAAGATAGAGTAAGTTCTTAGCCCAACATCTTAATCTGGGCTAATTGTCATAGGAATTTAGGTTAGAACTTAGGGTAGTTTGCTTGATTTAAATAAAACCAGCTCGATGATCAATGTTGGACCATGTTTTGGATGCTCGAAAAGTTGTTTTCCTAACCCCTTGGTGATGTAAAGATGTAAAAGCTTGGGAAAAACCCATGAGATGCTTAAGCTGATCACGAAACAGAATGAACAAATGAAAGAGATGGAAGCTAAGATGGAGAAGATAGTGAAAGAGAAGGAGAAGTTGAAACCCATGGAAGTCATTCCATTGAGTGCAGTTCCACTCTCAGGAGTGAGCACTTCATCACTAGCAGAAGTCCCATCAGTGAATCCACTGATGTCTTTGGAAAAGACGGCTGAATTGGCCAAATCTATGGAAGAGATGAACCTGCAGGAGACAGAGATTAGGAGGCTGAAAAAGGAGATTGAGAACCTTCAGGAACTCAAATCTTCTTATCAAACTAGCTTCTCCAAGGAAAAACAGGTGTCAGACCAGCTCAAACAAGAGTTACAATAGCTCTAGAAGCAAACAATGGCAGGTAAAACACTGGCCGAAGTCAAATAAAGTGTCTGGATAGACATCACCAAGTCTATGAATGAAATATGGCCAATGATACAGATTATGTTTGAGAAAAATGAATTGGTGCAGAGAAGTAAACAAGCCATTGAGAAGATCAGATCAGAACTGGTAGAGATGCCCACACAGGCTAATGAAATCATCAAATTCTTGAATTCTAAAACTAGAGAGGAGTTGGAAGAGATGAGAATTGAGGATAGAATAGAGACCATCCTTAAGGTCAAAAGAGTCTTGACCAAGAGAGGATTGATGCTACAACTAGAAGAAAAGGTTCAGGCCATGGACCTAGGGGTACAAAAGTTTTTCAGCAAGATTGAGGCTCTACAGAAGAAAGGTCTTCCTGGTCTAAAGGCGATAAATGACAAATTGCTGACACTCCCATACTACAAAAAGAGACTGGCCGATGTGGCTAAGGATAGTTCAAATTTTTCAGGAATTCAAGGCAGCATCACTGGCAAGGCATTCCTAGATGCACTTCAGTTGGACATCAACATACAGCATGAGATCTGGTACATCTTCATCACCAAGCCTACTTTCGCCAAGTACACAGAAATGGATGAAGTCTACCGAAGGCTACTCAAAGTCAGCATTCCCAGTCATCTTCAATGGGAAGAGCTTTGTGACCTAATCAAGTAGTAGATGAGCTGTCCTAGCCCAATCAACTATCCAGTCAGATGAGGTTGTGTAGAGGCCTCACCAACGATTCACCCAGAAAATAGCATGCAGTTGCAACACATCATCAAACAATTTCTTATATTCTTGTAATTTGTTAAGTTAGTTATGCTAAAAATAGTTTTACCACGTCCTGATCTTTAATGATGGGATTGTTTGTAATTTTGGGTTATAAATACTTCACTTTTCGAAGTATTGAGGGTTGATCTTTATGCCCTGCGAGCTATCAGACTGTAATATTTTTCAAGAGATCTTCCATTAATACAAAGAGGCATTTTTACAAGATTCTTGCGTGTATTCATTGGTGATGTTTTTCTTTCTAAGTTTAATGTTATTCTAGCTTAGTTATCACACTATTTACTAAATCTAATCTTTGAAAGTAATGAATGTTATAGGATTTATCTTTGTATACCTTGTTTCTCACTTTGAAATATTTTAGTGTTTCATCTTCTGATTTTATGATAAAGAAATTCTTAACTGCTTCTTTGTTGTAATTGACATTCTCACCTTTTCTACTATTTCCTCATTTATGCTGCTAAAAGAATCCAGCGATTACATTATCTCGCCCTGTGAAAGGTTTTCTTTGTTTTCTATCTTAGATTTTTATTTTCATGGTATAGACCCCATAGCCCAATGGATGTGTAAACTATATCATCCAACCCGACAAACACTACAAAAACAAAACCAACATATTTTATTTACCTAGCCTAATATTTTAAATTTGAAACATATCTAAATCCTATAGAGAGATCCCTCTCTGAAGTTGGTAGGGCTAGATCCCAGCTTCGAAGTAGTTGGATAAAGTTACCTCTCATAGATTTCTTCTTTCCTGATAACCTCTAGGAAATTTACAGGGTGTTAACATAGTGGCGACCATACTGGGGAACATAACTAAACAAATTTTAACCTCACATCTTTTTTTCCCTAGAAGAAAAGTTTGCTTCTGAAATATTGCAAATCCGAGAAAGAAGTAACGTTTAGAGGTTGTTGAAAACCTGTACATATTATTTTCAGACTTGTAAAACTAAAAAGTATATATATAAAAATCAAAAAGAAATATGGTTCCCAAAAGAGCTTATACTCACTCTCATCCAGACCTAGAACCTGCGATAGCAACAGATAATCCAGAAAAATTACTCAGGAAAAAGACCATTACTGAAGGTTTAGTAAGTCATAATCCCCTTCCCTTCCAAAGGAGCTTGTTTCCCTTTAGGATCTTGAATTTGATGTCCTTTTCGAACAAATCTTGTTTAGAACGAAATCTGATAACTTTGTAACTGAAATCGTTTTGGACCCAACCGTATTGCAACCCCGGACTCCTGAAGTTTTATCTCCCACTACTAAACCTCAAACCACTCACTCTGTGCTAGCTAGCCTCTCCTCATCCTCGTCTTCTGTCACCACTCCATCTATCATCCAGGTTATTGTCTCACCCCCTCTGCCTATCATGGCAGCCATATATTCTCCCTTGGTGTTGGCCGCACCCATTCATGCTATGCCCCAGGACTATCAAACAAGACTTCCACAGTTCGATGGAATAGGACCCTTGAGTGCACAACAACACATTGATAAAATGAATGATTATTTTGATCTATAGGAAGTAGACAAGGCTGACGTTCAAATGAGATTGTTTGCCCAGAATTTGATGGGTGACGTTAAGAAATTGTATAAAGGTTTATGTGCTGCCTCAGTCCCTGACCTTACCGCATTCCAAAGGATTTTTCTAGACAGATGGGAGGTAAAGAAAAACCCTCTCCAAATCTTGTCAGAATAAGAAAACATCAGAAGAAATCAAGGTGAGACAGTACAAGATTACTGCACCCGTTTCAACAACCTGTACAATGCAATTCTAGTCGATATTAAACCTCCACGAGGTTTAGCATTGATAAAATTCCCTGATGGAAAGAAACTCCACCACCCTGGAGGACATGCAGAAAAGTGCAATAAGTGTGGAGGCCAACTTGTTGGCAAAAAGGGCACAACAGAGGATAGAGAGGAGAGTCACAATCAAAGAGGAACCTTCCACATCAACTTCTGATTCCAAATTGGATTCCTTGGCCAGAGCAATGGAAAGAATGATGGAGAGACTTACTGTATCCGAAAGAAACCCTCCTAGAGAAAACCCACCAACTCCTCAAATTCAAAATCCTAACTTCAGAAGAAACCCTCCTCAAATCAGGCAGAGAGATCCTAGGGATCAAAGGGAACAAAGAGGTCATAATCAATAGATCAGATCTCCCCTACAAGAAAATTATGCCGATGAAGGAGAGGAAGTAATTGAAGAACTGGAGGATACTCACATAAACCTCATGGGCATTCATGATAACGAAGATATTTTCCTTACCCAGGAAGAGAAATAACTTTTTCTTCTCAATCAAACAAAGGTAAGTGAAGAAGTTGAAGACATCAAACAACATGCATTTGAAAATGGTATTTTGGAGGTACATTGGCAGTACAATCTTTGAAGTAAGAAGATAGATAGGATTTCTCCAAAAAAGGTGACCGAAACAAAGAAGACAGTCGAAACCCAAAAATCCCCTGAGCCTTCTATCGAGAAAAGCCTTGAGAAGGGTAATGTTGAAGTTCCAGCAAAAAGAAACCCTACCATTTTGAAAAGATCATCGGAGTCTAAGGTTTCATCAATTAACTCACCAAATACTTCTAGCGAGAAGATTGTGGTGGACAAATCAGAAATTCTGAGCCAAAGCAGAGCACCTACATCTTTCAGCCTCGAAGGGGAATTATCCAAAGTAAATATTCCCATTCCCCTTTCTGATTTGTTGAGCAAAGACGTTTACCATTCACAGGTGATTAAAGCGCTGACCATTGAACCTGATATAGGCACGAAGGCCTTAACCGTTGGATCAAAAAATCATTTAGATAGTGTAAACCTTACAAATGACCAACCCAAACTCCTGTTCAGACCGGAAGTGGATGGTCAAACCAACAATGGTGCCCTCGCTCCTTTTTATATCAGTCTTAATATACACAACCTGATTCTGCATAATGCTATGTTAGATTCGGGTGCTTCCCATAATCTGATGCCTAAAGAAGTGATGGAAAAACTGGGACTTGAGGTTACTAGACCTTACAAGGACTTACACTCGTTTGACTTTAGTAAAGTTAGATGTATTGGTTTGATCAAGGATATGTGTATCACACTAGTTCATATTCCTGCAAAAATCATGGTCATGGATGTTATGGTTGTAGACATTCCCCCGAAATATGGTATGTTGTTGTCCCGGTCTTGGGGGGCCAAGTTGAAAAGTACTTTGCAGTTGGATATGTCGTATGCCAATGTCCTAGTTTTTGGTCAACAAAGAAGACTATACAGAGAAAGACTGATGAAGTACATGGTTAGCAGCCAAGAAAAACCACATAACTATCCTTTGTACTCTACACATTCTGACCTGGACTCCTTCATCCTATACAACAATGGCGATATGGAAGAACAAATCATTCAGCTGGAAGAAGATACATCTGGTCCAGACGAAGGCCAAGAAATCGTTGAGGTAGAAAGAAAGAAAAATGTAATAACTGAAGAATTGCCAGTAGATTTCTGGAGCATGGACTTTGATGGAGCTGTAAGCAAAGAAGGAGCTGGAGCAGGAGTTTGGTTGCACAATCACAGATCCAGGCATTCAGAAAACCATTCTTACAAATTAAATTTTCAATGCACTAACAATATTGTCGAGTATGAAGCCTTGATGCTTGGTTTGAAACTTCTAAAGAAGGTTGGTGCCAAACAAATTATGGTGAGAGGTGATTTCAAATTAATAATCAAGCAAATTAAAGGTGAGTATGCAGCAAAACACCCCCTTCTTAGAGCTTATAGGATGGTTGTTCTGGATGCCCTTAAATGTTGCAATGAAGTTGATTTGCAGGTGATGCCTAGGGGACATAATATTTTGGCAGACGAGTTAGCTACATCAGCAACCACATGCAAGATACCTTTTTTGATCCACTCACCCATACACGATGGAGGTGAAATGCAGACCAACTGTTCCATACAACATCAGATATTGGCAGGTATTTGGTAATGCTGATCAAATTGAAGATTTTCTGCAATGTAAAAATGATTTCGAGTGTACAAACATAGACTTAGAAAATGAAGATGAAAATGTAAAAAGACCTGATTTTGGAAATGATAGTGTAAATAAGATAGATTCAGAAGAGTTAGGTGATGATGAGATAGAAGCTAATGTTTTGCATTTGAAAAGTAATGTTTTACCTAGGGGTTTAGTTCCTTTAGAGGACTTATTTGATTTTAATGATGTAGCTAAAAAACCAAAAATAGAATATTGTAATATAGGGACAGAAGAGAAACCCAGGATGTTGAAACTTTCTGAATCATTACCCCCTAAGCAAAAACTCAAATACATTGAGCTTTTCAAGGAATATTCAGACATATTTTCCTGGGGTTATGAGGACTTGAAAGATTACGACACTAGCATCATAGAACATAGGATTCCAATAAAATAAGACCAAAAACCTTTCAGACAGAAACTTAGGAGAGTCAATCCCAAGCTACTTCCCATGATAGAAAAATAAATCAAAAAAATGTACGATGCTAAAATCATAGTCCCATTATGGTTTTCCAAATGGGTTTCAAATTTGGTCCCAACACGAAAGAGATCTGGAGAAATCAGGCTTTGCATCAATTTCCGAAATCTAAATAAGGTCTCTCTGAAGGAAAATTACACGTTGCCAAAAATGGACCACATATTACAAAGGGTAGTCGAATCTAGTCGAATCTCTTTATTGGATGGGTTCTCGGGTTATAATCAGGTTCTTGTTCACCCAGATGACCAAGACAAAACCGCTTTCACAACACCATGGGGTACTTTCATGTATGTGAAAATGCCTTTCAAGTTGATGAATGTCGGGGCCACTATCCAGAGGGTGATGGACATTGCTTTTGCGGAAGAACTCAACAAATTTATTGTCATCTATCTGGACGATGTAACTTTCTTTTCCCAATCTGATGATGAGCACTTACGACATCTTAGACGAGTCTTTGAGAAATGCAGGAAATTTGGGATTTATTTAAATCCTAAGAAGAGCCTTTTTGGATTAGAGGAAGGTAAATTTCTAGGGCACATAATCTCTAAGAATGAAATTAAAATAGACCCCAACAGAATCGAGGCCATTCAGAAATTAGAACACCCAAGAAACATCAAAGAGTTACAGTCTTTTATTGGAAAAATAAACTTTCTGTGAAGATTCATACCCAACCTGGCTGAACTTCTTAGAAACATCACAAACATGTTAAAAATGACACAAAAATAAAATGGGACACTGAGTCCAGGCAGTCTTTTGAACAAGTCAAACGCGCACTCATGTAGGTTCCAGTATTGAGCAGTCCTGACTTCACCAAAGATTTCTATCTTTTTCTTTCGCCTCTGAACATACCATTGCAGTAGTATTACTACAGAAAAACAGCGAAGGGTATGAACAACCCATAGCCTTTTTCAGTAAATCTTTAAGAGATGCTGCTTTGAATTATAAAATAATGGAGAAACAATATTTTTCTTTGGTGAAAGCCATAAAAGATTTCAGAGTATACATTCTCCATTCCCACACCATTTCATATGTTCTGAATGTGGTAGTAAAAGAAATTTTAACCCAGGACAATCCGCACAACCGAAGAGGAAAATGGATTGCTATAATTCTAGAGTATGACATAGAGATTAAGCCTACTAAATTGATTAAAGGTCAAGATCTAGCAAAGTTAAAGGCTGAATCAAATTTCCATGCTCTTGACATTAATTTCTTAGCTACAGTAGATGAACAGGATGAGCAGGCGACTCCAAGCGTGAGAGAGGTATTTCTCAACTCTCCATGGTACGCAGACCTGATATTTGTTTTGCATAATTTACAAGCTCCCCCTGGTCTGACCAAGACTAAAGCTAGGTTTTTGAAATTGAAAGCATTAAAATTCTATATTCTAGAAGGCAATCTATATTGGAAAGATCCTGGAGGTATTTTGTTAAATTGTCTATTAAAGGATGAAGCTGACAAAGTACTGCAGGAGTTTCATGCAGGAGACTGTGGTGGTCATATGAACTGGAAGGCCACAACCAACAAAATCCTCAGAGATGGATTCTATTGGCCAACTCTATTTTTCGATGTGCATCATAAAATGACTTCATGTCATCAATGTCAGTTGTTCGAAGGCAAAAGGAAACTTCTTCCCCTACCCCTAAAACCAATCTCTGTTGAGGCCCCTTTCCAGCAGTGGGGATTAGAATTCATCGAGGAAATACATCCTCCTTCTTCAGGCCAGCACGGGTTGATTCTTACTGCCACAGATTATTTTACAAAATGGATCGAAGCAGTACCAAGTAGGCAAGCCACTAATTCTGTCATTATTAAGTTTCTTGAAAATAATATCGTGTCTCGCTTTGCATGTCCTAGAAAGATTATAACTGACAATGCAATTGCTTTTCGATCTAAGAAACTCATAGATTTCTGCATCCAATATCATATTGGTTTGGGTCATTCCATAGCTTACTACCCTCAGGGAAATGGGCTGGCAGAATCATCAAATAAAACCTTGGTAAACATTATCAAGAAAACTTTGCAGGAAAACAAGAAGGTGCGGCATAATAAGTTGGTTTTCGCACTATGCGCTGACAGACTAACCACCAAAAGGTCAATCGGTATGTCACCATATTAGTTGGTCTATGGAACAGAAGTAGTCTTTCCCACTTCTTTAGGAGTCCCTGTCATGAAATTGCTGCAAGACATGCAATCCGAGCCAAACGAATCCCAAAGAAGGATCAACCAGATGATCAATTTGCAGCAGTCCAGGGAAGAAGTATACAACAATACCCAAGTAGTACAAGAAAACATTAAGAATATTTTTGACAAAAGAACCAAGGAAGATGATTTTGAGCTAGGAGATTTGGTGGTGAGATGGGATTCCTGAAATGAAGACAAGGGAAAGCATGGTAAATTTGATAGTCTGTGGAAGGGACCATACACGATTCAAGCATTCAGAGGAAATAACACTTTCTTGCTAAACAACACTGATGGGACAGATCTGCCAGGAGGACCTGTAAATGGAAGAATGTTGAAGCATTATTCACTGCCTCAGTAAAGACTCGAAGTCACACTTTCCATTGTACAAACCATTTTTTATTTTTCTTGCGAGTTTATGAGTGAATAACTTTGGTCAGTTGGTTGAAGCCCGAAGAGAATGCCCTAAGCCGCTGACCACTGTTTTCTATTTCTCAAAAATAAAACCAATCAAGCAACAAAGGTGAATAGGGAGGAAGTTTCAAAACATCAGGAATCAGGATTCTTGGCACTTCACAAGGAGAGTACCATCCCCAGGTGGAGCCGCTGTTATCACCCTATAATTTATAGGATCAATTGGTGACTGGAATGTTATCTCTCTAGTGTTTTTTGTTTGTCAAATGATTTTTCATTCTGCAAATAATTTGAGAAAAGAAAGAAAAGAGAAAAGAGAAAAGAAAGAAAAAGAAAAAGAAAAGAAAGAAAAAGGAAAAAGAAAAGAGGGCATAAAAGAATTTCAATAAGAGCCCCATGCAATAACAGTGACTTGGTCCATACCTTTCAGGCATGGCCAAGTTCTTTTAAATCGATGTTAATAGGAATAGTGAATAATCTTGGCTAAACTGTTTAATCTTAGCCAAGTGACCTAGGTTAGTTAGTGAATAAATATGGCCAGACTGTTTAATCTTGGTCAGGTAGCCCCAATATAGAGTAAGTTCTTAGCCCAACAATTTAATCTGGGCTAATTGTCATAGGAAGTTAGGTTAGAACTTAGGGTAGTTTGCTTGATTTAAATAAAACCATCTCGATGATCAATGTTGGACCATGTTTTGGATGCTCGAAAATTTGTTTGCCTAACCCCTTGGTGATGTAAAGATGTAAAAGATTGGGAAAAACCCATGAGATGCTTAAGCTGATCATGGAACAGAATGCACAACTGAAAGAGATGGAAGTTGAGATGGAGAAGCTAGTGAAAGAGAAGGAGCAGTTGAAACCCATGGAAGTCATTCCATTGAGTGCAGTTCCACTCTCAGGAGTGAGCATCGCATCACTAGCAGAAGTCCCATCAGCGAATCCACTGACGTCTCCGGAAAGACGACTAAATTGGCCAAATCTATGGAAGAGATGAACTTGCGGGAGACAGAGATTAGAAGGCTCAAAAAGGAGATTGAGAACCTTCAAGAACTCAAATATTCTTATCAAACCAGCTTCTCCAAGGAAAAATAGGTGTCAGACCAGCTCAAACAAGAGTTGCAACAACTCCAGAAGCAAGCAATGGCAGGTAAAACACTGGCCGAAGTCAAAGAAAGTGTCTAGATAGACATCACCAAGTCTATGAATGAAATATGGTCAATGATACAGATTATGTTTGAGCAAAATGAATTGTTGTAGAGAAGTAAACAAGCCATCGAGAAGATCAGATCAGAACTGGGAGAGATGCCCACACAGGCTAATGAAATCATCAAATATTTGAATTCTAAAACCAGAGAGGAGTTGGAAGAGATGAGAATTAAGGATAGAACAGAGACCATCCTTGAGGTCAAAAGAGTCTTGACCAAGAGATGACTGATGCTACAACTAGAAGAAAAGATTAAGGCCATGAACCTAGGGGTACAAAAAATTTTCAACAAGATTGAGGCTCTACAAAAGAAAGGTCTTCCTAGTCTGAAGGTGATAAACAACAAACTGATGACACTCCTAGACTACAAAAAGAGACTGGCCGATGTGGCTAAAGGATAGTTCGAAGTTTTCAGGAATTCAAGGCAGCATCACTGGCAAGGCATTCCTAGATGCACTTCAGTTGGACATCAGCATACATCATGAGATCCGGTACATCTTCATCACCAAGCCTACTTTCGCCAAGTACACAGAAATGGATGAAGTCTACTGAAGGCTACTCAAAGTTAGCGTTCCTATTCATCTTCGATGGGAAGAGATTTGTGACCTAATCGAGTAGTATATGAGTTGTCTCAACCCAGTCAATTATCCAGTTAGATGAGGTCATGCAGAGCCCTCACTAACGGTTCACCCAAAAAATAGCATGCAATTGCGACACATCAACAAACAGTTTCCTAGATTCTTGTAATTTGTTAAGTTAGTTAGGCTAAAAATAGTTTTACCACGTCCTGATCTTTAATGATAGGATCATTTGTAATTTTGGGTTATAAATAATTCACTTTTTGAAGTATTGAGGGTTGATCTTTACGCCCTGCGAGCTATCAGACAGTAATATTTTTCAAGAGATCTTCCATTAATACAAGGAGGCATTTTTACAGGATTCTTGCATGTATTCACTGGTGATGTTTGTCTTTCTAAGTTTAATGTTATTATCTCTTAGTTATCACACTGTTTGCTAAATCTAATCTTTGAAAGTAATGAATGTTGCATGATTTATCTTTGTATACCTTGTTTCTCACTTTGAAAGATTTTAGTGTTTCATCTTATGATTTTATGGTAAATAAATTCTTAACTACTTCTTTGTTGTAATTGACATTCTCACCTTTTCTACTATTTCCTCATTTATGCTGCTAAAAGAATCCAACGATTACATTATCTCGCCCTGTGAAAGGTTTCCTTTGTTTTCTGGCTTAGATTTTTATTTTCATGGTACAGATCCCATAGCCCAATGGATGTGTAAACTATCTCAGCCAACCCGACAAACACTACAACAAAAAAAACAACATATTTTATTTACCTAGCCTAATATTTTAAATTTGTAACATATCTAAATCCTATAGAGAGATCCCTCTCTTAAGTTGGTAGGACTAGATCCCAGCTTCGAAGCAGTTGGATAAAGTTACCTCCCATAGATTTCTTCTTTCCTGACAACCTCTAGGAAATTTACAGGGCGTTAACAACTATAACAAACATTCAAACAATATATATACATATATATAATTTTATATAAAATTGACAAAATAAAAAAAGATAATGAATATACAGCTAATTAGCATGGAACGATATTCATTCGATCCGCCATCAATGTGACCATATTTCCTAGAATGTTTTGTAATTGTTGCTATTAAAATTCTTACGGGGCATCTGAGGCAACATTTTTTACAAGGGAAATAACATCTACCATCACCCTTTTCACCCACTTTACTTTTTTCCCCACCTCTAACAACATTCTGCGACATTTTTCCACACAAAACTACCCTTTCAGAACCATCGTTGTTATAGCAAGATTTTTGCAACATCTTTAAATCGTCAAATATTTATAGGCCAATTTTAGGTCACTATTGTCGCACTTGCGACGCAAGTGACCTAAAAATATATATTTTTTCCACCTATTTATTTTAGGTCATTTTCAACGGTAAATTTTAACTAAATTATTATGGTCAACTTTCGTTGGATATGTGACAGACAATCAACTTCCATCAAATATTCGACGAAAATTGACCATAATAATTCAGTCAAACAGTAGGCGTTGAGATTGCGACGAATACGGGGTATATTTAGAAAAAAATATTTTTTTTCTCTTGCATGTTGCGACGAAAGAGTACTTTCGTCACAAGTGGTTGTCACAAATTTTTCAATATGTAGTAGTGGAGGAAAGTGAAGAAAAGAAGGTCAGAATTCAAGGAAGGATAAATACTTTGATGATGCTTTCTAAGGTATGTTTTTTTCAGGTCATCTCACCATTTTCGCAATAATTTTTTTCTAGAATGATTCATATCGTGAAATTCCTATGCCATTGAGGAAACATATCCAAGTATCTGTGGTAAAAAATTCAGCTTGTGGGTCGTTTTATTTTTTGAGTTACACTCCATGGAAAATAGGGTTTGTGGCTAGTCCTGAAACTAGTGAAAAACAAGAGTTTCGAGTAAAAACGTCATAACTTCTTCATAACAGATCCAAATTTAGTAAGCCCAAATTTTTTGGTTAGAGTATGGTCTATAGTATGTTGTGTAACAATTTTAGATCAATTCAATAAATATTTTGTGTGGGACATTCTCTACAAGGTCTCTCTCTAGAATAAGCCATAATTCAGCAAGGTGTGCCATTTTTTCCATAACGCCTTTTTTGAGAGGTTCCAAGTAGTGGCATTTGGAGGAATTGCATAAAATACACTAAAGAACATTCTGTATCAGTTTCAGATCTTTATTTATTATAAGTACAAATTTATGATTATTTCAAGTTAGGGTTGTTGACTAATCCAAAACTAGTCTTGTGAGACTAAAGAAACGTTTGATGAAAATGCTAGTCTCTTGTTGTTAAAGTTAAGGAAGGTTTGAAGGTATTTGATCATATACAAAAGGTATATTATAGAGTTACAAATCATATTTGGATGATGAAATTGATGAGGGATTTTGGTTGAGGTACAAGTTCGGTACATGCTTGAGACAAGTAGTTGATAAGTTGGCATATACATGAGGTGTATAGTTGATGATGTTGGTAGATATTGATGAGTCATAGTTGGTGAGTAACTAACAAATGATTGGTACATACTTGGTGCATGGTTGATGCACTTGTTTATGGTATAGGTTGATTACATATTGTTTGGTATAGGTTGGTGCATGGTTGATGCACTTGTTTATGGTACAAGTTGATTACAGGTTGAGGTACAGGTTGGTGCATGGTTGATGCACTTGTTTATTGTACAGGTTTATTACAGGTTGAGGTATAGGTTGATGCATGGTTCAGTTTTATTGGTACATTTTTACAGTAGTATATCTCACATTGATAGTGTGACAGTGGCTCCATCATTCTAATTTTACTTCAGGGCGATTGGACAGGGCAAGGACAGGTGGTTGTAGCCACCTTCCGGTTGTAGTCAGATAACTTAGGGGGTTGTAGCCTCCTTCTAGTTGTAGCCAGAGAATTGGGGAGTTGGAGCTTCCCTCAGGTTGTAGCCTGAGAAACTAGGGGGTTGGAGCCTCCTTCCAGTTGTAGCTGGAAAAAAAAGGAAGTTGGTGCTTCCAATGAATGTAGTTCTTTAAGACATATAAGAAAAATAATTTTGTGGTTTTCTCTAGATTTGAGTTTCCACGTAAAACACTGGTGTACTGTGTATGTATGTGATTGTTCATTTCTTATCTCATTATTGGATAATAATTCTACATTGATATAACACTAGGATTATTTGGAGAAAAAGTATTATAATTACACTATTACTGATTCACCCCCCCTCTCAGTAATCCAACAATTGGTCTTAGGGCAAGTTCCTTCAGAAACCAGTTTAACCACTGAAAGGTAGATCATGGAGAGAAACAACTTGTACAAAAATGGAATACCACAGTTTGATGGAAAAAAGCATGTTTTTTGGAGCATAAGGATGAAGACATATATAGAGGCACGGGGATTTCAAGTTTGGTAATCAATTGTATATGGATGCACAGCACCAATAGTTCCACCAACAAATGACAAAGCAGTGAAACTTGGTGAGAATAATTCCAAAGCCAATAATGCACTTTTGAATGGTCTTAGTGATACAGTATTCACCAAAGTTGCACATTGTAAATCCGCTAAAGAGATTTGGGACAAGATTCAAAATATTTATGAAGGATATACAAAGGTCAAAGCAACAAAGCTTCAAACTTACAGAGGTCAGTTCGAACAACTAAAAATGAAGGAAGATGAAAATATTGTAGCCTACTTCTTACGAGTCGATGAAACAATGAATGCAATCATAGGATTGGGAGAAGAAATCGAAGAATCTTTAATTTTCAAAAGGTACTAAGATCTCTTCCTATGATATTCAACCCTAAGATATCAACACTAGAAGAAATATCAGATCTAAACTCAATAAGCATGGACGAAATGAATGGAATCTTCACAGCATATGAAATGAGAACTGAGCAGGAAAATCTAGATGTTAAAGAAGAATCCTTCAAAGAATCCAAAAGATAAAAACAAAAGAAACAACAACAAGAAGAATATAGTAGCAGGAGTGATGTCTTGAAATATGTTGAAGAAGTGGCCAATTTCGTTAAAAGACTAAACAATAGAACCAACTGTAGGTATAGAGGTAAGATTCCTTTAATTTTTTTTAATTTTGATGGTATTGGTAATTTTGCTAACAAATGTCCTCATAAGAAAAAGAGAAATGATGAAGGTTACTCAAAACAAAAACACACATATAAAGACAAAAGAACTACAAAGAAAGTTTTCATGAAAAGCTTATGCACCAAAGAAGACAACTCATTATCAGATGAAGATGAAATCAGTGACAGTGAGACAGGAAGAGTTCTATTCATGGCAGTAAAAGACTCTGACAAAGAAGACTCCGAAGAAGAATATGAATAAGCCAAATAAGGATATGAAGAAGTCAAAGAAGAAATTGAAGAGGCAGAAGTTGACTATCAAGAATAATTAATGTGTGCCATAGAAGTTATCAGAAGAGAAAAGAAGACAAACAAGAAACTACAAGAACAACTAGACAAGAAAAAGGACACTCGAGAACTAGAACAAATGATCACAAAATTGAGGGTTCAAATAGAAAAAGATAAAAGAATTGAAGAAGCACCCAAAGAACAACTAGAAGAAAAGGACAAGATCATTGGAAACTTGGAAGTAGAGATTGTCACACTAAGAAAGGATATTCAAAATAAAAATATGCAGAATAGCTTAAAAGTTTTGGATGACATTATCAACAGTAAAAAATCTCATCTTGACAAGTCTAGACTTGGATACAATCAGATATAAAATGGATCAAGCTCCAAAAAAATAGAGCAAGAAACAAATCCAAAAAGCTATGCAGAAAAAATCAAAGGGGATAGGAAGATATACAAGGAAGATTACAGGGACACTCCTCCACCGAGAAGATTCATATTTCAGAATCAACAACAAACATATGGGCCTCAAGAAGAAGACGGATTCATAAGAGCACCTCATTTCAGAACATCTTCAACTCCCAGGTATCAAACTATATTTTTTGGTTTATGTTAGGCATATAATAATTTTGGACATAAAGATGTGAATTGTAGAGCTAACAATAGGAAAAATAACAACTTTGAGAGTCATACACAAAGGGGTTATTCAAGATGACCTAGTGAAACACAAAGAAGAAGTTACAACAGGTTTGAATCTTTGACAATTGAAGTGGAATGTTACAAATGTAACAATTTTGGACACGTGGAAAAATATTGCAGAATGACAATCCCTCCTAAAGAACCTCAACTGAATAACAACAGTCACAGACAAGAACCTCAGAAAATGACATGGATAACAAATAAAGATCAATATAGCAATGAAGAATGCACAGTCTCTCTACAAGATAAGCAGAAGAAACATGGTTGGTATGTTGACAACAGGTGTTCAAAACACATGACAGATGGTAGAGACAAATTTCTTACATTACGAAATGAAAGAAATGGATCGGTCTCCTTCGGAAATGACAATTCAGCCAAAATCATTGGAGAAGGAAGAGTCTGAATTGGGAACAAGAATGAAAAGGAACAAAATGTTTTGCTGGTAGAAGATATGAAACCTAATATTCTAAGTGTGAGTCAAATGTGTGACCAAGGTCATAAAGTTACTTTCGATTCACAAAAGTTTGAGATAAGAAGAGAAGGTTCAAGGAAATTGGTCGGTACAGTTGCAAGAACTTCAAACAACATGTATGTGCTAAGTCAAATTGAAAATGAAAAGTGTTGTCTAGGAAAGGAAGATGAAATTTGGATATGGCACAAAAGAATGGGTCACATGAATTTTGATAACCTTTTCAAAGTCGGAAAAAGAGAAGCAGTCAAAGAAATGCCCCAAATCATGAAACCAACCAACACTTTATGCAAGCATTGTCAACAAGGAAAGAAAACAAAGACCAGGTTCAAATCAAAGGAATATTCAACAACAAGACCACTGGAAATTGTGCATACTGATCTAGTTGGACCAACTACAACAAAGGGCTTAAAAGGTGAGAGATACTTTATTTTATTAGTTGATGATTAGACAAGAATGATTGCAGTTTGTTTTCTCAAGAACAAGTCAGAAGCTTTTGAAAGCTTCAAGATCTACAAGGAAATGGTTGAAAATGATATGGATTCAGGAATCAAATGCTTGAGATCTAATAATGGATGAGATTTCACTTCAAAAGAATTTATGGACTACTGCAACAATCATGGAATAACAAGGCAATTCTCTATTGCTAGGACACCTCAACAGAATGGAGTTGTTGAAAGAAAGAATATAATAGTACAGGAAATGGCTCGAACAATGCTAATGGATTCCAAATTGACAGATATATGTTGGACACAGGAAGTGCATACAACAGTTCACATTCAAAATAGAGTAATACTCAGAAACAACACTGATCAAACTCCCTACAAGCTATGGAAAGGAAGACCAACAAATGTGAAGCACTTCAGAGTTTTTGGAAGGAAATGTTACATCAAAAGAGAATATGGTAGAATGGGAAAGTTTGACTCTCGTGTGGACAAAGGAGTACTTGTTGGTTAATCAAGTACAAGGAAATCATACAAGTGTTACAATCTAAGATTGAAGAAAGTTGTGGAAATAATATACGTAACAATTGATGAAACAGGCAAACCAAAATCAAAGGAAGAAGAAAACAAATAAATGGAACAACTTTTCGAAGAAGAAGAAGAAGAAGAAGTAGAAGAGTAAGATGAAGAGAATCTAACAGAAACAAAAGAGAAAGTTCAGCAAGTATCTCCAAAGACACCTAGCAAACGAGTACAGAAGAATCATCCTTCAGATCAGATTATTGGAAGCAAAGATGCAAGAGTTGAGACTAGAAGAAAAATATGTTCACCAGAAAAAACACACCTAGCACTTTTATCTACAATTGAACCAAATTGTTTTGAAGAAGCCAACAAGGATGAATTTTGGAATAAGGCCATGAATGAAGAATTGGATCAAATAGAGAAAAATGACACTTGGGAACTAGTTCCGAGACCAAAGAATAAGAATGTGATCAACACATAGTGGGTCTTTAGGAATAAATTGAATGAATATAGACAGGTTACAAGGAACAAAGCTAGATTGGTATGCAAAAGATATGCACAGATTGAAGGAATCGACTTTGAAGAGACATTTTCCCTAGTTGCCAGAATGGAAGCAATCTGTTTGCTTTTAGCTTATGCATGCTCCAAAAATATTAAAGTGTATCAGATGGATGTAAAATGTTCTTTTCTAAATGGGGAACTTGAAGAAGAAGTCTACATTGAACAACCAGAAGGATTTCAACTGTCAGAGAATGCAGATTATGTGTGTAAATTAAAGAAGGCCTTGTATGGTCTAAAACAGGCTCCTAGAGCATGGTACTCTAGACTGGATAAGTATCTACAGTAGGAAGGGTTCAGAAAAGGAAGTGCAGACAACAACCTCTACATCAAGGTAAGTCAAGGTAATATTTTATTAGTTTAAGTTTATGTTGATGACATTATTTTTGGTAGTGATTATGACAGGTTAAGCCAGAAATTTGCAAAAGATATGCAGAATGAATTTGAAATGTAGTTACTTGGAGAACTATATTTCTTTACGGGACTTCAGATATATCAAAGTAACCAAGAAATTTTTATTTCTCAAACCAAGTATATCAGAGAAATGCTAAAGAGGTTTCGAATGGAAGATTGCAAACCAGTTATCACTCCCATGCAAACCAGTTGCAAGTTGAGCAAAGATGATTATTCAAATTCTATAGATCAGAGGCAATACAAGTCAATGATTGGTAGCCTACTATATGTGAAAACATCTAGAAAAAATGTAATGAAGGTAGTTGGACAAGTGACACGATTTTAGGAAGCACCAAAGGAATCACATGTATTAGTAGTAAAGAGGATTTCCAGATATCTGAAAGGAACAAAAGAGTTTGGATTATGGTATCCAAAAGGAAAAGATCTATCACTTATTGCCTACACAGATGCAGATTGGGAAAGTTGTATTGATGATTGACAAAGCACCAGTGGAGCAATGTTCTACTTAGGTGAGTGTTTGGTATCATGGCTAAGAAAGAAACAATCATCAATATCTTTATCTACAACCAAGGCAGAGTATATTGCAGCAACATCATGTTGTACACGGGTTCTTTGGATGAAACAAAATCTAATAGATATATAGGTTGAGTATGATGAGCCCATTCCAATCTATTGTGATAATACAAGTTCCATCAGTATCTCGAAGAACCCTGTGATGCACTCCAATACGAAGCATATTCCAATCAAGTATCACTTTCTACGGGCTACGGGAGCAGGTTGCAGAAAAGAACATCAGAGTTGAGTATGTGGGCACAAAAGAACAAGTGGCATACATCTTCACAAAACCACTTCCATGGGAAGCCTTTGAATATCTTCACCAGAAACTTGGAGTTATTTTTACTCCAAAATGAATTCTTTTTGAATGCTTATATTATATGCCTTAGATTTACACGAGGAAGCACCATAAGAGGATGGTTCAGTTAGGGGGAGTAGCCTCGGATGGAAAGATAACTTTTCCATTGATGACAAAGGGAGAGAGATTTATTAGATGAAGAGGATAGGGGCAGAGGATAAAGTCATGGTTCTAGGCAGAGCATGAGTGATATTATTTCAGTGTTGCATCAGAGTGTTTCCATCAATGCCAAAGGGGGAGATTGTTGATTAAGGTTAGTTGTCATTGATGTCAACCCTTGAGGAAAGCCCCGTAGCACAAAGGTTTGGGTAATGAAACCAAGTTTGTTTAATATAAATATGACTCATTATTGTTTTTTCATGGTTGATAAGAAGTAAATATGGATGAACTCCAAAGTGGTCCCCTTA
>JASDQU010096033.1:23201-35164 GCA_032191745.1 Picea mariana | reverse complement strand
TCAGAGGCTCACGATCATCCTGAGTCTGCATGGGCAGACTGTTAGAATACATGTAGACGCAATGTTTTTAATGCAGCGTCTTGTTTTTGCTGTTGTTTTTGTTTGAAGTATATGTAGGTGTTTTCGCCATTTTTGTAAGCATCGATGGTAGAGCACAGCTCTCGATTACAAAGTTTTAACAAACTCTAGTTCTCTGGTTATGTATTGGTATGTAATATTTCTTGTTTAATGACAGACAATCTTCTCACTCCATCTGGTTTTCATCTCATACTGAGAGAGTTTGTGATCGACTGATTCATGCGAATGGTTGCAATTATGTTATGATAAAGGATTTATTGTTGCATTGTTGTATTCTCCATTTTTCTGCATTTGAATGTAAGAAGATCTTGCGTTTAGATGTTTTCCTCTATAGTCTATTAGAGACCTGATGTTTACGATAGACCCTTGCATCTTTTTGATACAAGTCTTCCCCCTACTCACCCTTACTACAACTCATTGTCTGAAGTCATCTAAGACCTCACTTGCCCATGCATGCCTGGCCTAGTTTCGGAGTTAGAACCATATTGTTCTGAGTTTACTTCCATTTGATCATCCCTTTATAAACAAATTGTGACATTAAAATGATGGGTGTCGGGCTCTTCTCCTGTCGCAATCCAGGAGTGACTTCCGACGCTAAAACAAAGGACTATTGAATAGAGAAGGGGTACACTTCTTGGGATGGGATAGGTTGTGGGAAATGAGAGGTTATGGGTAGGAACTTTTGTTGGAGTTGGCACTTGGGAATGTCCTTACTTTTTTTGTCTATTATACCTTAGTCTAGATTAGGTATCCTTTTCCCTAGTGGAGTCATATCCCCAGCTTGGGGGTGACCTACTATTGAGAGTGTATGAAAAGCATAGTCTACAGTTGGGAGGAACATCTAAAGTTTGCAGTCAGATGGTTTTTTTAATTAAAATATAAGTCTTCTTTTATGTGTAAGTGATGCTTTCTATGCGATTAATTATGTTGACTCGATTATGGTATATTTGTATATATTTATGCATGCATATTTGTTGCATATGTAGGGCATGGTAATTAATAAAGGTATTAGAGAAAAAAAATTGTGTGGCATGTCGCAACATGGGGATGGGGATGTTACATTATGGTATCAAAGCCATGGGTTCAACACTAGGCCTACTTGGGATAACATGCTGAAGTAGAAAAATGTAGATTTAAATTTCAGAGTGTGTCTACAATGTACTTGTTAAAATTTCCTAAGGAAACATTTGGGAATTTTCTTGCAATTTTAGTAGATTTGTATTAGGGGGTTAAAATACCTAATTTAGAACCTCTGGATGGGTAAATATAGGCCCAGAATTGGCCGAATTTATGAATTATTGAGTAGCCATGACGAAATTGGGTACAAATCTCCATTTTCTGAGTGAATTTAGGAGGAATTCATGCCCAGAAACATCAAATGATCGAGCATGGAGGTAATCAGTCATTGTAGAATTCAAATTGACTATAAGAATATTAATTTCAAATTTTCCATGGTGGCCAAATAATAAGTTTCAAATTTATGAATCTGTGAAAAGTTGGGAAATTTTGGGGATTTTTCGTACAATGACGTCATCATGAAGTGTGAGCCACATGGTGGGTGACTTGGTAGTGATGATGTGTACTTCCATGGTCACAGGTCCACTATGGAATATCAATGGAATGATGGCAGGCCAAAATGGTGGGGTGATTGATGGAATGGTGGCCCGAAACCACAAGTGGTATCACAAGTTTAAAAAGTCGTTTTGTGAAATATCATAATCCTTTGAAATGGTTTTAGAGTTTCATGTGTCATGTCGGTGGAGTGGTGCTATTGTAGGTAAGTAAACTGATAAATCCCTTGAAAATTTAACCCCTGAAATCATTATGGATTGTGGTTCTTCCTTTGACCTTTATCAGATGATCGAAGGGATGAGCAAGTTGCAAGTGCCCGAGAAAAAAGGGTGTGTGATAGGACCCTCTCATCCCTGCGGCCAATGAAGGAGCACCACATGGATGCCTAGAAGAAGAGGTGAGACCCCTATCCCATCCATGGTCAAACAATGTGCCAGGTGGGCATACCAGTATGGTGGGGCCCAAACATTGATAAATAAAAAGAGTTAAATGTAAAGGTAAAGGAAGAGAGATAAGGGAAAGAAGATGGAAAAGAAAGAGAAGGTATCAAAGGCTAATGGTGTCAATCCAGAGTGAATGTGAGGGTGAAATGGCCTTACCTCAGGGTTCTCTATGGACCCAGAACACCACATGAGTATCCATCTCAATGACAACCAGTTAATTTTTTTTAGAAAAGCATCAGGGTTTTAAAGGTCATTATCTCTCAGGGGCATTTTGAGGCCCTAAACAACGTTTTCAGGAGTTCAAGTTCCATAATAATATAAATTCCAAAGATGACAATTATACTTTTTTCTTCATCAATAAAATATCTTGAGGAGATCTTTCCAGTGAGATATCCCAAGAGAAAAACAGAGCTTGTATGAGGAAGTTACAATCTAAACAATGTAAGGTATAATTTGATTACCAATTTACTTCTAGAGGGCATAATTCCTTACTCAAAAGTCAGTTTCAGGCATAAGCACAGTATATGGAAGTATGATGGAACATATAATACATATATGAAGCCAGAATTAGAATATGGGCACCTGAAATTGAGTAGGATGGAAGAGAATATTCTTGTAGCATTTTGTGCTAAAAGGGGGGAAACAATAAAACTTCAATAGTTTGTAATGAGACGCTTGGAGACCAATTGAAGGTGAAAATTGGAAAGATTGCTCAAAATGTAGGCATGAAGAAACCCAATTAGGATTTTGTCAATATTCCAAAGGAGTGGGTGTCTAGAATTAATTACGCCAGATGAAAGGTGCATAAAAGAGGGAATTAGAAATGTTTAGATGACTGTAAGTTTCTTCTCAGAGCTCAAATTTGAGAAATAAAATAGTCATTGGAAATTTCTTGGATAGAAGAATCCAAAAATTCACCTAGAAATGTTTAGTAAAATTCACAAGCAATCAAAAAGAATACTTATGGTGCACTTAAAGGGAAGAATTGTGCATAATTTTTATGGAATTGTTGAAATTTTTTTTCTAGCAAATCCTATTGCATGCACATTTTGCATAATTAAGGTCAAAAATAGAACATATCATAATCAATAGAGAGATACCAAAGACATGGAAGATGCATAGAGAAATTACATCCATCAGGAAGAATTCAGGGGGTTGCACATCATCTTAGGTAATGCAGAAATTGAATCAAGTGGGGCATGGAGAATGCAAAGAGGAAAATAGAAATTTAGTAGAGATAATAAAGAGAGTGCAAAGAGATGTGTTGAGCTATAAAGTTGATACTGAGAGGCTTCTGAAATCTCAGGAGTAGTGGGATGGATTCAACATCAAGTTGTTGTAGATATTGGAGAGGATAGAGAAAAAGGTGGATAAGGAGACAAATTCAAGTGAGTCAAAGGATCATAGATCCCGTGCCAAAAAGGAATAATATAGAAGTTTTGGGAGATATTATCATCACTTAGTAAGACACTCAATTATAAGAGTAGAAATCATTCCAAGTTTATCCCCTGTCAAAAATCATAAGAAGAGGTTTGGAGTAGATGAACTACAAGGGGAAATGAGAAAGATCAAACCTCTGACCTTTGATGGTGAGAATAGGAAAGATGAGGTTGTATAGGATTGGATGTTGGGAATGAGGAAATACTTTGAATTCCATAATTATTCCTCACAAGTAGAAGGTATAATTCTAATTTACCAGCTTAAGGGAAAAGAATCAATGTGGTGGGACCAAATCATGCAAGTAAATCACATTGATGAGAGGAATATCACTTGGAGGCAGTTCAAAAATTATTTTTATAAGAAATACTTGTCCCAGCATTATTATGATAGGAAGATGAAGGGTTTATTCAAACTCAAGCTTGGGAGCATGGCCATGGATGAGTATGAGAGATGATTCTTAGGGATACTAAGGTATTTTGAATTCATCAAGGATGAGAAATTCAAGATTCATATATTCCTGAGTGGGATACCTTCAATATTCAGTGATAAGATATAATATGATGACCCCAAGACATTGGAGGAAGCAATAAGAAAAGACAAATTCCTTTATTATCAACATAAACGAGGATCAAGCATTTAGAGAACTTGGGTTGACAAGAATAAAGGTAAGATGAAGCAAATAAAGAAAGGGTGCAATCCACCATTCTTTAGAAATATCTCTCAGGGATAGCCAACTCAAGATGGACCTAGAATGACAGAAACATTGGGAGAAAAGAAAAAGCAACATCCAATTAAATGTTGAGGTTGTGTGGGAGATCACATGTATATATTTTTCTCTTATAGAGGAGATATAGTGAAGACTTTTCACAATGTACAATAGGATGATACATTTGAAGACATGGGGAAAAGCATGCTAAGGATCTATGTAGCCTTGGACAACAAGAAATATGAATTTTAGTCTCATATGATTAAAGTGGAAGGTAAGATCAATGATCAACCTATAGGTATTTTAATTTATTTATGGGATAGTCATAGCTATATAGATCCCAAGTTGGTGGAAATATTTCATTTGAAAAGATGAAATCATGGGAAATATTGGCTAGTTCAATTAGCTACAAAAGCTAAAGGAAGAATCAATAAGTCAGTTAAGGATTTTCCAATGGACATGAATGGGTTGAGTACAAAGGAATATTTGAACATCATACCTTTGGGATAATATGATTTACTAATTGGTATGGGTTAGTTGGAAACAAATCATGATGTCATATTGCTAAAATAAGGCCTTCGCTTTTTTGGATGAGGAAGGAAACTTAAGAATAGTTCAGGGTATTCCAAGGGTAGTCTCTATCAGAGAGATTCCATCCG
Organism: Picea mariana; assembly: GCA_032191745.1. Taxonomy (NCBI): domain Eukaryota; kingdom Viridiplantae; phylum Streptophyta; class Pinopsida; order Pinales; family Pinaceae; genus Picea; species Picea mariana. Next base: position 30,266 of record JASDQU010096033.1, on the reverse strand, counting down.
TGCAGTTGAAAATAATCTTCAGTAAAGGATTCCAAATATATGAAGCCCATATGGAAGAGGAAACTAAGGATAAAGTGACAATTATTGAATACCATCCAATATTGAAGGATTGAAGGATTATGATAAGTTGGATCCCGAGTGATATTGATGTTATCTGTCTAGTTGAAACTTGGGAGCATGAGGATTATAAGGTCCCTAACATGGAAGGATTTGTATTGTGGTCAGTCTGGAACAAAAAATCCCACCGTAGAGGAATATGAGGCATAGCTTTTTATATTAGAAAGAGAATTTATCCTCACATTCAACTTCATAAGATTTACCCTCTTAATCAATACATTTGGACTGAAATTTTAGACACCAATGCTAAGAAGATGTATATATCAATTTTATATTTTTAACCTATTAATTCTACTTTTTATAAGAAAAACAATCTAGATAACAATTGCCCCTATAATAATTTAAAACAAGATATTTATAGTTTGAAAAATGAAGGTAATATCCTCCTGCTAGGAGACTTTAATGCTAGGACTGCAACTAAACAATCTACTATTTTAAGTAATGACTCCAACCATAATCCTTTATGGTTAAATGAGGACCTTATTTTATATAATAGCTACAACATAAGCTTTGAAGACCTTATTGAGAATTTTTTTGGTACTGAGTTGGTCAAGCTCTGCAACTCTCAAGACCTAATAATTTGCAATGGAGTAATGAAGAGGCCAAACTACAACCAGATGACTTGTATTCATGGGATAGGTAGTAGTATTATAGATTATGTGATATCTGATATCCCTGTTTCCAACCAAATAGCAACTTTTGACCTTTTAAATGACCATGATCCTGACTCTGATCATAAACCTTTATCCCTAACTCTAAACTTTTCCATGCATAGGAGCGCCATTGAAGATAATTATGATAATCAAAGGAATTTGTGCTTTTACAAAAGTAAAGTTGACATTTTCTTAAAGGATTTAAATAGTAAATTAAATCTACTAACTTATAAGGATAAAATTGAAGAACTCTATCATAATTTTACAACTACCCTTTCCAGTTCTATTAACAAGTTCTCTTTTGAGGTGTCCTATAAAAGCAATAATAGAATGACCAACCCTTGGTATGATAAAGAATGTGAAATTTCTAGGAAAGCCATTAGGGATGATTCTAATGAGTCCTTAAAACTTAATAAGATCAATACGTACAAAGCCCTAATTAAAAGGAAAAAAAGACACTAAAATACTAGGACTCCCTTAAAGGATTAGAATTCCTACCTTAAAAGTCTTTACGAGTTCCCTAATGCCATGGACACCATTCTTATTGTCCCTACAAAGGAAGAAGTTGTTTCTTTAGATGGCATAGAGTTCGGGGTTAAGCAGCTTGCAAATGGGAAAGCTAAGGACATTGAAGGCTACCAAGCTGGAATTTTTAAAATCAAAGGGCCAATCCTTATCCCTCACATACACAAGCTCTTTAATTTAGTAGTCAAGTATGGCTTCCCTATAGCCTGGACGCAAAGCCTCATTGTTACTATTTTTAAAAACTGGGATAGAAACATTCCCTCTAATTATAGGACCATTATGATTAGCCCGATTTTAGCCAAGCTTTATGGAATTATTTTGGAAAAGAAGATTAGCCTTTCGCTAGAAAGTCACGGTAAAAGAGCTAAAGGTCAGGCCAGGTTAAGGACATATCATTCAACTGTGGAATATATTGTTACCTTAAGTATCACTGCAAAGGAGTTCCTCAATACTAAAACCAATCTTTTTTGTTTTTTTGTTCACTTTAGAAAAGCTTTTGACATGGTTTTTAGGAAAAACCTTTGGAATAGGTTGGAAGAGATAAAACTTCCTCTCGAGTTGAGGACTGTTGCAATAAGGATGTATGAGAATGTTATTGCTAATTTTAAAAACACTGAGGGTTGGTCAAAAGACATTAAATGCAATATCAGATTCAAACAAGGTTATCCCTTGTCCCCTACCCTTTTTGGCATATCCATTGACAAGTTAGAATATTGCTTGGAAAATGTAGGTTGTGTCGGCCCTACTCTCACCGGTATAGTCATCAATCTTCTTATTTATGCTTATGATATCATTCTTATTGCAAGGAGTCCCCATGATCTTGAAAACCAACTAAGAATCCTCAAGTATTTTTTCTCCAATATGGGTATGATTGTTAATACTGATAAGACTAAGGTCGTGATTATTAAATCCAATAAGATACCTTATGATACCTTCGTATATGACAACAAACTCTTGGAGGAAGTGACTTAATACAAATATATTGGAATTGATATTCACCACAAGCTCAATTGGATTTATAGCATTGAGAAAAGGTTTATTGGGTGATGGAAAGCTTATTATGGGCTTGAAAATAATTGTAAATTAGTTGATCTTTGGAGTTGGGATAAGAAGAAAATCCTCTTTGAGACTCTTGTTACACCTACTATTCTTTATGGATGTGAATTATGGGGATGTAGTATCTCTCATGAATCTTGGAGAAGCATAGAGAAAATACAAAAGAATTTTATAACCTATAATCTCAAAATTAAAGGAAATATGCCCTATCCCATCCTCCTCTTAGAAACAAGCCTCTCCCCCATTGAGAGAATGGCTATGACTAGATACCTAATGTGTAAGAACAAGTTAAACAACATGGAAGACAAGAGGATTCCTAAAATTTCTTCAAAATTGAGTCATAACCACCATCGAATCAAGCAAGGATGGCATAATGATGCCCAGTCTTGGATAAACTATCGGGGAATCATGGAAGATACCACTTTGCATAATAAAGATACTATTAAAAAAAACGTCAAATCAAAATTTAAGGAGAAAATGTGGTGTGATAAAGAGTTAGAGGAAAAAAGAAAATTAAGGTATTATAAAGATGTAATCAACCCTAATCTAGAATATCAAAATTATCTATCTGTTTTTCCAGTGTAAAGAAAAAAATAAGCATTGCTAAGATAAGACCAAATTCTCACGAGCTCCATAATGAAACTAGGTGTTGGCCAATTCCTAAAACGCCATGGAATGAAAGAGTGTGTCACCTTTGTGACACTATTAAGGTTGAAGATGAAAAGCACTTTCTCTTAGACTGTCCAGCCTATACCCATATTAGATCTCATTTTCAAAATATTTGTCACACTACCAACCTTCCTAACCTATTAACTCAACAAACTCATGGTGATCTTGGAAAGCTTCTCTTAATGATTTTCGTGTACAAAAACAAAATTCTAAATAATCACAAGCAATCACTTACTCTCTTAAGGTCTGATGGACCAATTCGATCTTAGTGGATATTAATCATCATCATCGTCATCATCATTTAGATAGATGTTAGGGTTTCCACCAAAGAGAGATATAGATTTATCCATTAATTTGATGCTTGGAGCTACCCCAGTGTCTAAGACTCCTTATAGAATGAGTACACCAAAGTGAAAAAAAATTACAAATGAATCTTAAAGAACTTTTGAAGAAGGGGTATATATGCCCAAGTGTATCACCTTGGGGTGCCCCAGTGTTACTTGTGAAAAACAAGGATGGAACCTTGAGGCTATGCATTGATTTTAGGTAGCTAAACAAGGTGATTGTGAAGAACAAGTATACTTTGCCAAGGATAAATGATCTTTTTTATCAGATGAAAGATGCAAAAATATTCTTCAATACTGATCTCGGTTCAAGCTATAATCAAGTGAGAATTAAAGAATAAGATATCAGGAAGACAACATTTAAAAGATTGTGTGGTCATTATGAGTTTGTGGTAGTTCCATTTGGGTTGCCAAATGCACCAACTATATTCATGTGTTTGATGAATGGCATTTTCATAAATTACTTGGACAAGTTTTTCATTGTGCTCTTGGATGACATACTTATCTACTCTAAGTATGAAGAATATCATGAGTAGCACTTGAGTATGGTGCTACAAGTATTTAGGGAGCATTAGTTGTATGTCAAGTGGAGAGAGTGTTCATTTTATCAAAGGAAGATTCATTATCTAGGCCATATTATTTTAGAGGAAGGGATAGCAATGGATCCTAACAAGATAGAATCCATTATAATATGGACAACACTAAATAATGTCACATAGGTGATATTGTTTATGGGACTTACGGGTTATTATAGAACATTTATTAAAGGTTTTTCAAGGATTACACATATGATTACTTCTTTGCAAAAGAAGGGTGTGAAGTTCAAGTTAACCTATGAATGTGAAGAAAATTTTCAATTATTGAAGAATTTATTGACAAGTACACCAATCTTGAATATGTTTTATCCAAATGAATATTTTATTGTGTGCACTAATGTCGGCAAGGAAGGGCTTGGAAGAGGCTTTACCCAATATGGGCATGTAATATGCTATGAGTCAAGGAAGTTGAAGAAACATGAGAGGCATTATTCCACACATGATTTATAATTGGAAGTAATATTTCATGCCTTGAATATGTGGAGGCATTATATTATGGGAAAATTATTTGAACTAAGGACAAACCATAGTGGTCTGAAATATTTGTTTGGACAACCAACTTTTAATTCTCGACAAATTAGATGGTTGAAATTCCTTAGTGAGTATGACTTTAATATAAATAATATCAAAGGAAAAGAGAATAATGCGGCTAATGAACTCAACAAGAGAGTGCATGAGATTCATGTTATAGCCATTAGCATGTATAAATTTGATTTGAAAGACAAAATTTTGGAAGCTAGAAAATCATATCAACATTATATGCAAACAAAACAAATATTACAGCAAGGTAATTTTCAACAGAAAATTAAAGATTGTGACGTAAGAGAGGATGGAATCCTCATGTACAGGGGCATATTATATGTGCCTAAATCTTAGGAGATGGAAAATATGGTGTTGAGGGAAATGCAAAATGTGCCTTGTGCTTGGCACCTAGGATGTCATAAAACAATTGTAGCTATAAAGAGCCAATATTTTTGGTCAGGTATGAAGAAAGTGGTGGTTGATTTTATAGCCAGATATCTAGAATGTCAAAAGCTAAAGCTTGAGCACAGACATATATCTTGATTGCTACATCCATGTCTCATTCCTAAGTGGAAATCGGAAGTTGTGACAATTGATTTTATCACCAAGCTGCCTAGAATAGTGAAGCAACATGATTCCATCAYGGTGGTGGTGGATAAGCTAAATAAAGYTGCTCATTTGATTCCAGTGAAGCTAACCCACAAGGAATTTAACATTGCAGAGAAATACATAAGAGAAATGGCCAAGCTACATGGTGTGCCTAATGCAATTATATCTAACAAAAATCCCAAATTTACATCAATTTTTTGGAAGGGATTATTTAAAGGATTTGGGACAAATCTAAATTTTAGCACAACATATCACCCAGAATTAGATGGAAAATTAGAGAGAGTCAATCAAGTGATTGAGGATATGTTGAGGATGTATGTGATGGATAAACCATCAAAATGGGAGGATTATCAACATTTAGTTGAGTTTGCTTATAATAATGGGTATCGAGCATCTTTAAATATGAGGACATTTGAAGCATTATATGACAAAAAGTGCAACACACCATTGAGTTGGGACAACCTAGCATAAATAGTAGTAGTTGGGCTAGAGTTGCTCGGGGAAATGAAAGAAAAAATGGTGAAAATAAAGAAGAATTTAAAGGTTTCTTAGGACATACATAAAATTTATGCAAACAAAGGAAGAATGCACGGAGAATTTAAAGTGGGCAAGTATGTCTTCTTGAAATTGAAAGATAAGAAGAGTTCACTTAAATTGGGGAGCTGCCCAAAGCTGAAAGAAAGATATTGTGGACCATTTGAGATCCTGGAAAGGAATGGTCATGTTGCATACATGTTTGCATTGTCTCCATCCATGTGCATTCATAATGTATTCCATGTGTCTTTGCTTAAAAAGTATGTTCTTGATGTTAATCATGGAATTGATTGGAATTTGATTCAAGTGGAGCAAGAGAAATCACTAATAAAGAAGAAGTTATTGAATGAGTTTTATGGTGATAAATAAGACACTCTCTTAGTTGGGGATGAAGATCAAATTCTTCAATTTTGAATTGTATAGAAAAAYTATGAAGATCAAATTCCTCCCRGATGAWCACACTTTCATCATGTCTCTCTCAATATTTCTCTCACCTTACCCTTAATTGCATCACTATTCATGTAATTGAAACTAAGCCACYATAGATCCATCTTAAATTTGGATCCATCATGTCCCAAGAGGGATCAAATTTCTCAAGGTGTAAAAACATTTTTAGAGTGAAAAAATKTGAGGAAAGGTTTACACCTCAAGGGATTTGATCCCTMTTGGCACGCGATAAGTTYAGAGTTAAAATAGATMTAAACTAGTATTAGAATCCACTCAACTTCACCTAMAACTTTATTCCATATCTTGGAAGATTAAAACCATCTTAATATATTACCACTACTAAGACAAATATGATCAATCTTATTAATACATTTCATTTTAATTGATCAAATTAGAAATTATTACGACTTTCAATAGAAAACACTCACCTAGAAATAGTAACTTCATCTACACACTTATACTACCATCCTCAAAATTTCCCCAAAACTTTATGGGTTAAAGTCATCCCCTTAACCAACATCTAGGTGTAATAAATATTATAAATAAAAATTATTTTAACCTTTCCAAAAACATTAGAAAATTAAATACATGCTCTTAAATAATTATTTAATAAATTGATTTCATTCTAAGAAAATATTTGAATAAATTTACTCACTACCTTATTTAATAAATTATTTAATATATTAACACTACTTATTAATACATTTCATAATATTAATAATTAATACTTTCAATCCAAAACACTCACCTAAAAATACTAACATTATTAGTACTTTCAATCCAAAACACTCCCCTAGAAATAGTAACATCATCTACACACTTATACTACCATGCACTCAAGTTCACCAAAAAAAAATGATTTCATTCTTTAAAAAATAATTTAATAAATTTACTCAATACCTTATTTAAATGAATAACATGTAAAGTCATACGTTACCCTTACCTTATTTAAGTGGATAACATGTAAGGTCATACATTACCCTCAACGTAGGA
>JASDQU010096033.1:1090-19840 GCA_032191745.1 Picea mariana | reverse complement strand
GAGTGTCTTATTTATCACCATAAAACTCATTCAATAACTTCTTCTTTATTAGTGATTTCTCTTGCTCCACTTGAATCAAATTCCAATCAATTCCATGATTAACATCAAGAACATACTTTTTAAGCAAAGACACATGGAATACATTATGAATGCACATGGATGGAGACAATGCAAAGATGTATGCAACATGACCATTCCTTTCCAGGATCTCAAATGGTCCACAATATCTTTCTTCCATCTTTGGGCAGCTCCCCAATTTAAGTGAACTCTTCTTATCTTTCAATTTCAAGAAGACATACTTGCCCACTTTAAATTCTCTGTGCATTCTTCCTTTGTTTGCATAAATTTTATGTATGTCCTAAGAAACCTTTAAATTCTTCTTTATTTTCACCATTTTCTCTTTCATTTCCCCGAGCAACTCTAGTCCAACTACTACTATTTATGCTAGGTTGTCCCAACTCAATGGTGTGTTGCACTTTTTGTCATACAATTCTTCAAATGTCCTCATATTTAAAGATGCTCGATACCCATTATTATAAGCAAACTCAACTAAATGTTGATAATCCTCCCATTTTGATGGTTTATCCATCACATACATCCTCAACATATCCTCAATCACCTGATTGACTCTCTCTAATTTTCCATCTGATTCTGGGTGATATGTTGTGCTAAAATTTAGATTTGTCCCAAATCCTTTAAATAATCCCTTCCAAAAAATTGATGTAAATTTGGGATTTTTTTGTTAGATATAATTGCATTAGGCACACCATGTAGCTTGGCCATTTCTCTTATGTATTTCTCTGCAATGTTAAATTCCTTGTGGGTTAGCTTCACTGGAATCAAATGAGCAGCTTTATTTAGCTTATCCACCACCACCGTGATGGAATCATGTTGCTTCACTATTCTAGGCAGCTTGGTGATAAAATCAATTGTCACAACTTCCGATTTCCACTTAGGAATGAGACATGGATGTAGCAATCAAGATATATGTCTGTGCTCAAGCTTTAGCTTTTGACATTCTAGATATCTGGCTATATAATCAGCCACCACTTTCTTCATACCTAACCAAAAATATTGGCTCTTTATAGCTACAATTGTTTTATGACATCCTAGGTGCCAAGCATAAGACAGATTTTGCATTTCCCTCAACACCATATTTTCCATCTCCTAAGATTTAGGCACATATAATATGCCCCTGTACATGAGGATTCCATCCTCTCTTACGTCACAATCTTTAATTTTCTGTTGAAAATTACCTTGCTGAAATATTTGTTTTGTTTGCATATAATGTTGATATGATTTTCTAGCTTCCAAAATTTCGTCTTTCAAATCAAATTTATACATGCTAATGGCTATAACATGAATCTCATGCACTCTCTTGTTGAGTGCATTAGCCACATTATTCTCTTTTCCTTTGATATTATTTATATCAAAGTCATACTCACTAAGGAATTTCAACCATCTAATTTGTCGGGAATTCAAAGTTGGTTGTCCAAACAAATATTTCAGACCACTATGGTTTGTCCTTAGCTCAAATATTTTTCCCATAATATAATGCCTCCACATATTCAAGGCATGAAATATTACTTCGAATTATAAATCATGTGTGGAATAATGCCTCTCATGTTTCTTCAACTTCCTTGACTCATAGCATATTACATGTCCATTTTGGGTAAAGCCTCATCCATGCCCTTCCTTGCCGACATCAGTGCACACAATAAAATATTCATTTGGATAAAACATATTCAAGATTGGTGTACTTGTCAATAAATTCTTCAATAATTGAAAATTTTCTTCACATTCATAGGTTAACTTGAACTTCACACCCTTCTTTTGCAAAGAAGTAATCAGATGTGTAATCCTTGAAAAACCTTCAATAAATGTTCTATAATAACCTGTAAGTCCCATAAACAATATCACCTATGTGACATTACTTAGTGTTGTCCATATTCTAATGGATTCTATCTTGTTAGGATCCATTGCTATTCCTTCCTCTAAAATAATATGGCCTAGATAATGAATCTTCCTTTGATAAAATGAACACTCTCTCCACTTGACATACAACTAATGCTCCCTAAATACTTGTAGCAACATCCTCAAGTGCTACTCATGATATTCTTCATACTTAGAGTAGATAAGTATGTCATCCAAGAAAACAATGACAAACTTGTCCAAGTAATTTATGAAAATGCCATTCATCAAACACATGAATATAGTTGGTGCATTTGGCAACCCAAATGGAACTACCACAAACTCATAATGGCCATACAGTCTTCTAAATGTTGTTTTCCTGATATCTTATTCTTTAATTCTCACTTGATGATAGCTTGAATGCAGATCAATATTGAATAATATTTTTGCATCTTTCATCTAATAAAAAAGATCATTTATCCTTGGCAAAGTATACTCGTTCTTCACAATCACCTTGTTTAGCTACCTAAAATCAATGCATAGCCTCAAGGTTCCATCCTTGTTTTTCACAAGTAACACTGGGGCACCCCAAGGTGATACACTTGGGCATATATACCCCTTCTTCAAAAGTTCTTTAAGATTCATTTGTAATTATTTTTAACTTTGGTGTACTCATTCTATAAGGAGTCTTAGACACTGGGGTAGCTCCAAGCATCAAATTAATGGATAAATCTATATCTCTCTTTGGTGGAAACCCTAATATCTATCTAAATGATGATGACGATGATGATGATTAATATCCACTAAGACCAAATTGGTCCATCAAACCTTAAGAGAGTAAGTGATTGCTTGTGATTATTTAGAATTTTGTTTTTGTACACGAAAATCATTAAGAGAAGCTTTCCAAGATCACCATACTTTTGTTGAGTTAAGAGGTTAGGAAGGTTGGTAGTGTGACAAATATTTTGAAAATGAGATCTAATATGGGTATAGGCTGGACATTCTAAGAGAAAGTGCTTTTCATCTTCAACCTTAATAGTGTCACAAAGGTGACACACTCTTTCATTCCATGGCATTTTAGGAATTGGCCAACACCCAGTTTCACTATGGAGCTCATGATAATTTGGTCTTATCTTAGCAATGCTTATTTTTTTCTTTACACTTGGAAAAACAGATAGATAATTTTGATCTTCTAGATTAGGGTTGATTACATCTTTATAATACCTTAGTTTTCTTTTTTCCTCTAACTCTTTATCACACCACATTTTCTCCTTAAATTTTGATTTGATGTTTTTTTTAATAGTATCTTTATTATGCAAAGTGGTATCTTCCATGATTCCCCAATAGTTTATCCAAGACTGGGCATCATTATGCCATCCTTGCTTGAGTCGATGGTGGTTATGACTCAATTTTGAAGAAATTTTAGGAATCCTCTTGTCTTCCATGTTGTTTAACTTGTTCTTACACATTAGGAATCTAGTCATAGCCATTCTCTCAATGGGGGAGAGGCTTGTTTCTAAGAGGAGGATGGGATAGGGCATATTTCCTTTAATTTTGAGATTATAGGTTATAAAATTCTTTTGTATTTTCTCTATGATTCTCCAGGATTCATGAGAGATACTACATCCCCATAATTCACATCCATAAAGAATAGTAAGTGTAACAAGAGTCTCAAAGAGGATTTTCTTCTTATCCCAACTCCAAAGATCAACTGATTTACAATTATTTTCAAGCCCATAATAAGCTTTCCATCACCCAATAAACCTTTTCTCAATGCTATAAATCCAATTGAGCTTGTGGTGAATATCAATTCCAATATATTTGTATGAAGTCACTTACTCCAAGTTTTTGTTGTCATATACGAAGGTATCATAAAGGATCTTATTGGATTTAATAATCATGACCTTAGTCTTATCAGTATTAACAATCATACCCATATTGGAGAAAAAATACTTGAGGATTCTTAGCTGGTTTTCAAGATCATGGGGACTCCTTGCAATAAGAATGATATCATAAGCATAAATAAGAAGATTCATGACTATACCAGTGAGAGTAGGGCTGACACAACCTACTTTTTCCAAGCAATATTCTAACTTGTCAATGGATATGCCAAAAAGGGTAGGGGACAAGGGACAACCTGGTTTGAATCTGGTATTGCAGTTAATGTCTTTTGACCAACCCTCAGTGTTTTTAAACTTATCAATAACATTCTCATACATCCTTATTGCAATAGTCCTCAAATCGAGAGGAACGTTTATCTCTTCCAACCTATTCCAAAGGTTTTTCCTAAGAACCATGTCAAAAGATTTTCTAAAGTGAACAAAAAAACAAAAAAGATTGGTTTTAGTATTGAGGAACTCCTCTGCAGTGATACTTAAGGTAACAATATATTCCACAGTTGAATGATATCTCCTAAACCTGGCTTGGCCTTTAGCTCTTTTACCGTGAATTTCTAGCGAAAGGCTAATCTTCTTTTCCAAAATAATTCCATAAAGCTTGGCTAAAATCGGGCTAATCATAATGGTCCTATAATTAGAGGGAATGTTTCTATAATTAGAGGGTATAGGCTTTGCGTCCAGGGTATAGGGAAGCCTTGCTTGACTACTAAATTAAAGAGCTTGTGTATGTGATGGATAAGGATTGGCCCTTCGATTTTAAAAATTCTAGCTTGGTAGCCTTCAATGTCCTTAGCTTTCCCATTTGCAAGCTGCTTAACCCCGAAATCTATGTCATCTAAAGAAACAACTTCTTCCTTTGTAGGGACAATAAGAATGGTGTCCATGGCATTATGGAACTCGTAAATACTTTTAAGGTAGGAGTTCTAATCCTTTAAGGGAGTCCTATTATTTTAGTGTCTTTTTTTCCTTTTAATTAGGGCTTTGTACGTATTGATCTTATTGAGTTTTAAGGACTCATTAGAATCATCCCTAATGGATGTCCTAGAAATTTCACATTCTTTATCATACCAAGGGTTGGTCATTCTATTATTTTTTTTGTAGGACACCTCAAAAGAGAACTTGTTAATAGAATTGGAAAGGGTAGTTGTAAAATTATGATAGAGTTCTTCAATTTTATCCTTATAAGTTAGCAGATTTAATTTACTATTTAAATCCTTTAAGAAAATGTCAACTTTACTTTTGTAAAAGCAAAAATTCCTTTGATTATCATAATTCTCTTCAATGGCGCTCCTATGCATGGAAAAGTTTAGAGTTAGGGTTAAAGGTTTATGATCAGAGTCAGGCTCATGGTCATTTAAAAGGTCAAAAGTTGCTATTTGGTTGGAAACGGGGATATCAGATATCACATAATCTATAATACTACTACCTATCCCATGAATACAAGTCATCTGGTTGGAGTTTGGCCTCTTCATTACTCCATTGCAAATTATTAGGTCTTGAGAGTTACAGAGCTTGACCAACTCAGTACCAAAAAAATTCTCAATAAGGTCTTCAAAGCTTCTGTTGTAGCTATTATATAAAATAAGGTCCTCATTTAACCATAAAGGATTATGGTTGGAGTCATTACTTAAAAGAGTAGATTGTTTAGTTGCAGTCCTAGCATTAAAGTCTCCTAGCAGGAGGATATTACCTTCATTTTTCAAACTATAAATATCTTGTTTTAAATTATTATAGGGGCAATTGTTATCTAGATTGTTTTTCTTATAAAAAGTAGAATTAATAGGTTAAAAATATAAAATCGATATATACATCTTCTTAGCATTGGTGTCTAAAATTTCAGTCCAAATGTATTGATTAAGAGGGTAAATCTTATGAAGTTGAATGTGAGTATAAATTCTCTTTCTAATATAAAAAGCTATGCCTCCTATCCCTCTACGGTGGGATTTTTTGTTCCAGACTGACCACAATACAAATCCTTCCATGTTAGGGACCTTATAATCCTCATGCTCCCAAGTTTCAACTAGACAGATAACATCAATATCACTCGGGATCCAACTTATCATAATCCTTCAATCCTTCAATATTGGATGGTCTTCAATAATTGTCACTTTATCCTTAGTTTCCTCTTCCATATGGGCTGCATATATTTGGAATCCTTTACTGAATATTATTTTCAACTGCACGGATGGAATCTCTTTGATAGAGACTACCCTTGGAATACCCTGAACTATTCTTAAGTTCCCTTCCTCATCCAAAAAAGTGAAGGCCTTATTTTAGCAATATGACATCATGATTTGTTTCCAACTAACCCATACCAATTAGTAAATCATATTAGCCCAAAGGTATGATGTTCAAATATTCCTTTGTACTCAACCCATTCATGTCCATTGGAAAATCCTTAACTGACTTATTGATTCTTCCTTTAGCTTTTGTAGCTAATTGAACTAGCCAATATTTCCCATGATTTCATCTTTTCAAATGAAATATTTCCACCAACTTGGGATCTATATAACTATGACTATCCCATAAATAAATTAAAATACCTATAGGTTGATCATTGATCTTACCTTCCACTTTAATCATATGAGACTAAAATTCATATTTCTTGTTGTCCAAGGCTGCGTAGAACCTTAGCATGCTTTTTCCCATGTCTTCAAATGTATCATCCTATTGTACATTGTGAAAAGTCTTCACTATATCTTCTCTATAAGAGAAAACTATATACATGTGATCTCCCACACAACCTCAACATTTAATTGGATGTTGATTTTTCTTTTCTCCCAATGTTTCTGTCATTCTAGGTCCATCTTGAGTTGGCTATCCCTGAGAGATATTTCTAAAGAATGGTGGATTGCAACCTTTCTTTCTTTTCTCCATCTCACCTTTATTCTTGTCAACCCAAGCTCTCTAAACGCTTGATCCTCATTTATGTTGATAATAAAGGAATTTGTCTTTGCTTATTGCTTCCTCCAATGTCTTAGGGACATCATATTATATCTTATCACTGAATATTGAAGGTATCCCACTCAGGAATATATGAATCTTGAATTTCTCATCCTTGATGAATTGAAAATACCTTAGTATCCCTAAGAATCATCTCTCATACTCATCCATGGCCATGCTCCCAAGCTTGAGTTTGAATAAACCCTTCATCTTCCTATGTGATTTACTTGCATGATTTGGTCCCACCACATTGATTCTTTTCCCTTAAGCCGGTAAATTACAATTATACCTTCTACTTGTGAGGAATAATTGTGGAATTGAAAGTATTTCCTCATTCCCAACATGCAATCCTCTACAACCTCATCTTTCCTATTCTCACCACCAAAGGTCAGAGGTTTGATCTTTCTCATTTCCCCTTGTAGTTCATCTACTCCAAACCTCTTCTTATGCTTTTTGACAGGGGATAAACTTGGAATGATTTCTAATCTTAGAATTGAGTGTCTTACTAAGTGATGATAATATCTCCCAACACTTCTATATTATTCCTTTTTGGCATGGGATCTATGATCCTTTGACTCACTTGAATTTGTCTCCTTATCCACCTTTTTCTCTATCCTCTCCAATAGCTACAACAACTTGATGTTGAATCCATCCTACTACTCCTGAGATTTCAGAAGCCTCTCAATATCAACTTTATAGCTCAACACATCTCTTTGCACTCTCTTTATTATCTCTACTAAATTTATGTTTTCCTCTTTGCATTCTCCATGCCCCACTTGATTCAATTTCTGCATTACCTAAGATGATGTGCAACCCCCTAAATTCTTCCTGATGGATGTAATTTCTCGATGCATCTTCCATGTCTTTGGTATCTCTCTATTAATTATGATATGTTCTATTTTTGCCCTTAATTATGCAAAATGTGCATGCAATAGGATTTGCTAGACAAAAATTTTCAACAATTCCATAAAAATTATGCACAATTCTTCCCTTTAAGTGCACCATAAATATTCTTTTTGATTGCTTGTGAATTTTACTAAACATTTCTAGGTGAATTTTTGGATTCTTCTATCCAAGAAATTTCCAATGACTATTTTCTTTCTCAAATTTGAGGTCTGAGAAGAAACTTACAGTCATCTAAACATTTATAATTCCCTCTTTTGTGCACCTTTCATCTGGCATAATTAATTCTAGACACCCACTCCTTTGGAATATTGAAAAAATCCTAATTGGGTTTCTTCATGCCTACATTTTGAGCAATCTTTCCAATTTTCACCTTCAATTGGGCTCCAAGCGTCTCGTTACAAACTATTGAAGTTTTATTGTTTCCCCCCTTTTAGCACAAAATGCTACAAGAATATTCTCTTCCATCCTACTCAATTTCAGTTGCCCATATTCTAATTCTGGCTTCATATATGTATTATATGGTCCATCATACTTCCATATACTGCGCTTATGCCTGAAACTGACTTTTGAGTAAGGAATTATGCCCTCTAGAAGTAAATTGGTAATCAAATTATACCTTGCATTGTTTAGATTGTAACTTCCTCATACAAGCTCTGTTTTTCTCTTGGGATAGCTCATTGGAAAGATCTCCTCAATATATTTTATTGATGAAGAAAAAAGCATAATTGTCATCTTTGGAATTTATATTATTATGGAACTTGAACTCCTGAAAACGTTGTTTAGGGCCTCAAAATCCCCCTGGAAGATTATGACCTTTAAAACCCTGATGCTTTTCTAAAAACATTTAACTGGTTGTCATTGAGATGGATACTCATGTGGTGTTCTAGGTCCATAGAGAACCCTGAGGTAAGGCCATGTCACCCTCACATTCACTCTGGATTGACACCATTAGCCTTTGATACCTTCTCTTTCTTTTCCATCTTCTTTCCCTTATCTCTCTTCCTTTACCTTTACATTTAATTATTTTTATTTATCAAAGTTTGGGCCCCACCATACTGGTATGCCCACCTGGCACATTGTTTGACCATGGATGGGATAGGGGTCCCACCTCTTCTTCTAGGAATCCATGTGGTGCTCCTTCATTGGCCGCAGGGATGAGAGGGTCCTATCACACACCCTTTTTTCTTGGGCACTTGCAACTTGCTCATCCCTTCGATCATCCGATAAAGGTCAAAGGAAGACCCACAATCCATAATGATTTCAGGGGTTAAATTTACAAGGGATTTATCAGTTTACTTACCTACAATAGCACCAATCCACCGACATGACACATGAAACTCCAAAACCATTTCAAAGGATTATGATATTTCACAAAACCACTTTTTAAACTTGTGATACCACTTGTGGTTTCGGGCCACCATTCCATCAATCACCCCACCATTTTGGCCTGCCATCATTCCATTGATATTCCATAGTGGACCTGTGACCATGGAAGTACACATCATCACTACCAAGTCACCCACCATGTGGCTCACACGTCATGATGACGTCATTGTACGAAAAATCCCCAAAATTTCCCAACTTTTCACAGATTCATAAATTTGAAACTTATTATTTGGCCACCATGGAAAATTTGAAATTAATGTTCTTATAGTCAATTCGAATTCTACAATGACTGATTACCTCCATGCTCGATCGTTTGATGTTTCTGGGCATGAATTCCTCCTAAATTCACTCAGAAAATGGGGATTTTTACCCAATTTCGTCATGGCTACTCAATAATTCATAAATTTGGCCAATTCTGGGCCTTTATTTACCCATCCAGAGGTTACAAATTAGGTATTTTAACCCCCTAATACAAATCTACTAAAATTGCAAGAAAATTCCCAAATGTTTCCTTAGGAAATTTTAATAAGTACATTGTAGACACACTCTGAAATTTAAATCTACATTTTTCTACTTCAGCATGTTATCCCAAGTAGGCTCAGTGTTGAACCCATGGCTCTGATACCATAATGTAACATCCCCATCCCCATGTTGAGCCATGCCACACAATTGTTTTTCTCTAATACATTTATTAATTACCATGCCCTACATATGCAACAAATATGCATGCATAAATATATACAAATATACCATAATCGAGTCAACATAATTAATCGCATAGAAATCATCACTTACACATAAAAGAAGACTTATATTTTAATTAAAAAAACCATCTGACTGCAAACTTTAGACGTTCCTCCCAACCGTAGACTATGCTTTTCATACACTCTCAATAGTAGGTCACCCCCAAGATGGGGATATGACTCCACTAGGAAAAAGGATACCTAAGCTAGACTAAGGTCTAATAGAAAACAAAATTAAGGACATTCCCAGGTGCCAACTCCAACAAAAGTTCCTACCCATAACCTCTCATTTCCCACAACCTATCCCATCCCAAGAAGTGTACCCCTTCTCTGTTCAATAGTCCTTTGGCTGTCCCACATCCCTTCCAAGGATTTAGCCACAGGTCATCCATAAATTATCAGATCTCTATGTCCCTTGGAAAAAAAGGATTCTCTAATAGTTACTATTAAGTTTTGATATATTATTAGGTTTCTTTTCAATTTACTAGATAACCATAGCATAGGTAGGATCACTGAGAGAAACACAATCACAAGATACACAACATTGATCCTGGGAAACCATCATGGGGGAGAAAACCCAACAAAACTTCCTTAATATAGATAGACAATACAATGCCAAGACAATAAACCAAAAACACTAGAGAATATCCAACACTGAGCAATGCACTTCTCTCTTCCTTCTTCTTCAAACTACAACTCTCCAAACTTGCGCACTTGATGAGTGAATGAGTGAGTGAAAAAATGAGGTACTGACCTCCTTTATTTATACTAGCTAGAAGGCGTTGGAAATGTGTCTCTTCATTGGCAGGGCCAAATTCTCTTCTTAGTGGTTAAAACCACTTTAATTAGGTTTGGGGGATGAATTCTTAATTAGCATAATATAATGAGTGAGATTGTTGTGGTTGGGATTTATGGTTTTGATCTATTGACAACACTGTCGCTTTTCCGATCAAAACCATAGCATAATATAGTTAGGGTTTGACCAATCCACAAAAGGGGATTTGGTCAATTACAATGCCTGACAAGATCAATCCACAAAAGGGGATTGATCTAATTAATAATGACTCAATAATAGATAGAATACTCTTTGCAGTTACAATATTTCAACACTACCCATTGAAAATAAGGGTATTCGACAACATCATCAAGAGATAAAGAGAGGGAAACAACATCAACAATATCTGGAACACTAACTGGCATATCTATAAATCATCAAAAGTTTTTATCATCATCCACAACAAGGAGCTGGAATGACATCATCATCATGTGCATCAACATTGATTAGTATAACACTAATACATCATCATCATCAATAACAACACAAGGTTGATACAACATCAACAACAACAACATCACAACATGAAGGCTAGAGCATCATCAACATCAACACTAAGGTGGAAATCTTCTGTACGAAGCTGGCATCACATCAACATCAGCACGAAGCTGGAAATCTTCAGCACAAGGCTGACATCACATCAACATCAACACAAAGCTGGAAATATTTAGCACAAGGCTAGAATCACATCAACATTATCACAAAGCTGAAAATCTTCAGCACAAGGTTGGCATCAACACTACTCCCCCTTTCGAGGGAGGTCCTTTCGGACTATACCAAGCTTGTCTTGAAAATGCTTAAACTTTAAATGAGACAAAGGCTTGGTCAACACATCTGCAAAATATTCATATGTGCCAACATAATGGATATTTATAGCTCCTCTCTTGATCCAGGTGGATATCAGTGGCCACCCACCTCTTCCAACTGGCTCAAAACAATTTTCCGACAATTTTGGTAATTTGCTATTATTAGTAGTTTTTAACTTCTGGGGCCATTTTGAGGGCCTAAATGAAGGTTTTTCAGGATTGATCTTCTCAATGGAACCCAAAGGATCTAATTTATCCCCCAAAATTAATCTCCTTAACAATACCTTTCCAATGAGTTATTGTGCGCCCCAAACAAATATTGTATGCCAAAGTTACGCCCCCCAAGAAGTTGATACACCAAACTACCCAAAATGGGGTCCACAAAACTATTGGATTTTCATCTTCTGGAGTTAGGGTTTTGGATTTTATTTATGATAAAAAGGCCTTTGGAGCTTCATTTTAAAATCATCTTCTTGCAAATGCGAGTAGTAGACACATCTCTTCTCAGAGATAAGTTGCCACCATTCTAGCGAGTCTTTCACTCTGTATTTTTACAGTCTTTGTACATTTTCGCTCATTAATAGAAAATTGTGTATTACTGTATCTCTTTGTTTATGGTTGCATCTCTGACACATTTTTGTTATATTATTGTATATATGTGATATCTCTGTACATTTCTTTATTATATCTCTGCTCTCATTTCATGCCGAAAATAATCCGGATCAGTGGTATTAGAGAAGGCTACTCTTGATTGTTTTTTCAGTTCATTTTTGTGACGAGGTCCGAGTATATAAAGTTAGGTCTCAAGAATGTCTCTCTTGAAGAAAATCATTCTCACACACCCAAAAAACCCTCCATTGAAGAATAAAATAAAAACGACAAAGAAGATGATGTTATTAATCTGTTGCTTCAACAAGCTCTCACGCGATAGAGGAACAAAATTATGAAAAATTCTGCCCACATGATTCAACTCTTGTCAATAAAAACATGTGCGTATTCATCAAGAGACCACTTTGGAGGCACCTTTCCTTTCAAGGTATAAGTTAATTTTGATATTCCCATGTTTGAAGGAAAGATAGATGCAGATGCCTTTTAAAAATGGTTAAATCTGTTAGAAGGTTATTTCTCTATTCATAATTTATCCGATAGGGAAAAGATCACCTTTGCACTCCTTAAGGCTCTCCCCCATGTCAAACATTGGTGGGAAAATTACTGGGAGAAAAGTTCCATAGAGAGTCTAGAATATATGGGGCCGAGCCCATTTGAGATTTTTTTGTGGATGCGCTAAAGGAATAGTATTATCCTGTTGGAAACTATGAGGACCAGCACATGAGATGGACCACACTGCGGAAAGAGAGGGGCCAAGTAGTTTCAAAGTTCACCAATACCTTCCATACCTTGTGCAACAAGCTAGGTATCAAAGACTCTAAATGACATTTGGTTCTGAAATACCGTGGGGCTCTACACAGATACATTCAAACTAAAATGGATTTTTTAGACATCTCATCACTATATGTTTGTTATCGATATGTTGTTAAAATTGAGCATAAATTTAAGCACCAGAACAAATGGGAGTTCGGATATGAAATCCACAAAAACCAAAGTGTGATAAATATGACCCTAAAAAATAGTCTCCTGAAAACCAGTCCAAGCCATAGGAAAAGAAGGGTCACAGAAAGAAGAAGAAGGACACTAGAAAATGGTGTGATTTCCACCAAAGCCCCTGGCACAACACCGAGGAATGTCTCTCAAAATAGTCATTGGTGGACAAGATCAAAGACAAGGAGATGAAACTTGATTCAGAATTTGATTAAGAAAATATTGATGGAGGACTGATCATCGACGTAGACCCCACATCTATTGTTGTGACCACAACAATTCAACCAGAAGAACCCATAGATCCTGAAGAGGGGGAGTGCCTTTTTCATTCACAGATGTGGGTGAAGGGGACCCTGCTACATTTAATTGTTGATATTGAAAACCATAAGAAACTCATCTCAACACAGGCCCTCAAACAATTGGGATTGTCAAAAAAACCACACGCACAACCATACAACATCGATGGGCTTCTCCAAGGACAAGATCTTCATGTCATCCAACAGTTTTGATTTTCATACGACATCCAACCCTTCAAGGATGAGGTATTATGTGATATTTCCCCACTGGATGTCTATGATGTTCTCTTGGGGCAGCCATATATGTGGAAGTTCCATGTTATATATGAGTCTCGACCCCATAGTGTCATTGTTACTCTAGGGGGTCATCTCTACAGGATACCATAGGTAGTTCCAACTACTATCCCACCTAGACAATTCCGCAAGGCAATATCTCATACTACAAAATTAAGCTCCTTCACAATTTGTTCAAAAGGTGAACAGAAGGATACTGCAACCATGACAACCTCGACCCAAGCACCTTCTATCCAACAGAATAAGGTCAAAAAGAATGAAACAAAGTGCAAATATTCCTTCTACACCCAAACATCTCATGTAGCCTGACTAGTTGAAAAGATTCAACCCTGCCAACAACAGGTTCATGACATCCTTCCACAACGCAACGTCTCCAGCAAGGCAAGCAATGCACCAAGATTCAATTTCTTTCCCCTCTCCCCTGGGAACTCAATGAAATGGATACAATTTCTTCCTAAGGAGGTTGGATTGATCTAGGTGGATATCGGTGGCCACCTGCCTCTTCCAACTAGCTCAAAACAATTTTCTGACAATTTACTATTTTTAGTAGTTTTAAACTTTTGGGGCCATTTTGAGGGCCTAAATGAATGTTTTCATCATCGAGCTTCTCGATGATAGCCAAAGGATTTGATTGAGCACCAAAAATGAATTTCCTCGACGATACCTTTCCAACGAGCTATCATGAGCCCCAAACAAAGATCGTATGTCAAAGTTATGCCACTAGGAAGTTGATACACCAAACTACCCAAAACGAGGTCCAAAAAACTGTTGGATTTTCATCTTCCAGGGTTAGGGTTTTGGATTTTATTTATGATAAAAATTCCTTTGGAGTCTCATTGTAAAATCATATTCTTGCGAATGCGAGTAGCGAGTACATCTCTTCTCAGAAATAAGCTTCCACCATTCTAGCAAGTCTTTCACTCTGTATTTTTACAGTCTTTGTACATTTTTTCTCATTAATAGAAAATTGTGTGTTAATGTATCTATATGTTTATGGTTGTATCTCTGATACATTTCTATTATATTATTGGATATGTGAGATATATCTATACATTTATTTATTATATCTCCGCTCTCATTTCGTGCTGAAAATAATCCAGATTATCTCTGCACCATATCACGAATGTAGTGATATCGGATTTCTATGTGTTTTGACTTGTCATGGAACACAAGTTTCTTTTTCATTTTTATGAAACTCTGGTTATCACATAGAATCCTGGCTGCTTTCATCTCCAGATAAAATAGACCTATAAACAACTTCCAAATCCATATGGCTTCACAACTAAGAGAACATGCAACAATGTATTCTGCTTCTTCCGTGTTGAGAGAAATACTTGATTGCTTCCTACTCTTCCATGAGATCATGGATGAACCTAGAATGAAAAAACATCCTAAGGTGCTCTTTCTGTTAGAGACACTTCCAACCCAATCTAAATTGGTATAACCACTTAGTCTGAAGTCATGATCTCCATTATAACTGAGATCAAAATCCAATGTACCCTTAAGGTACCTCATCACATGTTTTGCAACAACAAAGTGAACACGTCTGGGTTCTACCAGAAATTGACTCAAGGTGTTCACAAAAAATCATATATATGGCCTGGTCTTTTTTAGATACATCAACGATCCAATTATTTGTCTATACAACATGGGATCAACAAATTCTGACGAAGTATGAACCAGAAGATTCAACTTTGTTTCCATGGGTGTGTTCATGGATTTACACTCCAACATATCAAACCTCTTTAGTATTTCTATTGCATACTTCCCTTGGTTAAGGAAGATCTTCTCTGGGCTCCGCCAAACTTCGAGACCAAGGAAATAATGCATTAGACCCAGGCGTTTCATCTCAAATTCTATAGCGACCTTCTTCTTAAAATCCGTGATGAGCTTTTCTTCTCTAGTTAAGAATAAGTCATCCACATACAACAATAACATAACTGAATCATAATTCATAACCTTTAAGTAAATGTTAGAATCATATTTACTCTTGGTAAATCCCAAGCTCATTAGGAAACTATCAATTCTTCCATACCAATCTCTAGGAGCTTGTTTCAATTTGTACAGATCCTTCTTCAACTTGCAGACACGTTTCTTTCTATATTCAACCTCAAACCATTGAGGTTGTTCTATATACACTTCCTCTTCAATGACACCATTTAATAAATTTGTTTTCACATCCATCTGATGTAAATTCCACTTCATCTTAGCTGCAAGGGCTATGATGGCTCTAATTGAAGTGTATTTGGCTACATGAGAAAACGTCTCTTCATAATCAATGCCTTCCTTTTGAGAAAAGAGAAGAGCTACAAACCTTGCTGTATATTTCTCAATACTTCCATCAACAACATGTTTTATCTTGTATAGGCATTTGGAAGATACCGCATCCTTTCTCTTTGCTTTGGGAACTATTTCCTATACATCATTCTTTATAATGGATTGGTATTCTTCTATCATGGCATCTTCCCATTCTTTCTTCAGAATGGATTCTTCAAAGCAAGTAGGCTCCTTCTCTATAAGATAACACATCAAATCCATGTAACTGGAGAATGAATTAGGTTTCTTGATCTGTCTCATGGTTCCTTCTGGGGCACCATACTTCTCTCCATATTGAATAAGTTCCCTTTCCTAGGCTATCTTTCTCTTGTGAGTGATCGTCATCTAGGGAGGCTCTTGAGATTCTATTATTTCATGATCTTCTGGAATCTTCTCATTAGGGGAAGTTGTGATTTACCTCACTGGTTCTACAACTCTAGGAGATACATGTTCTTCTTCATATACTTCTTCAAGATGGAATCTCCTTGATTTATTGAGTGCTTCATATTCATCAAAGGTTACGTGTCTACTGATCTCAATATGATGGTAACCTGGTATGTATATTCTGAAGGCCTTGGATACCTCACAGTATCCAATAAACATTCCCTTATTTCATGAAGGGTCTAGCTTGGTTCTCTTCTCTTTTTGAATGTGTACAAATATTGGACAACCAAATATTTTGAGATAGCTTACTTCTGGCTTCTTTCTGGAGAACATCTCTTCAGGGGTTTTGAACCCAAGTGCACTATGGGATAATCTCTTCTGCACATATATTATTGTTCTTGCTGCTTTTTCCCATAAGTGCATTGGAAGATCTTGATCATCGATCATAGTCTTCACTGCTTCCATTATAGTTCTATTCTTTCTTTCTACTACACCAGTTTATTGAGGATTGTAGGGAGTGATGAGCTCCCTTTTAATCCCCGCATATCTACAAAATATTACAAAATTGTTTGAGGTGTATTCTCCTCCATTATCTGTCCTCAGTATCTTTATATTTCTTTCAGAGAGATTCTCTATCAAGGCTTTGAATTCCTTGAATTTTCCAAACACTTCATCTTTTGATTTCAGAAAGTAAACCAAGGTTTTGCGAGAATAATCATCAATGAATGACACATAGTATACATACCCACTAAGAGAGGTTAATGACATTGGGACATAGACATCTGATTGGATGAGTTCCAATACTCCTTCTTCCTTACTCTCACTCTTTGGGAAAGGATTATTTATGTTCTTTTCTTGTGCACATCACTTGCACACACATTCATGATCAAATTTGAATTATGGTAGACCTGTGACTACCTTTCTCACATATGGTAATGCCTTGTAGTTTATGTGAGAATTCTATGCCAAAGTTCACATGTAATTTCAATGGAATGAGTCAAGGATGCAAATCAGTGACCTTTTATCTTATACAAGCCACCTTCTTCCGTTCCAATAAAAATTACATCTTCTATGGTTTTTCCTTTAGACCACATAAGAAATTATCCATATATGAAAGAAACTCTTAAGCATTTCTTGTCTAAATCTGAGATAGAAAATAATTTCTTTGTCAAACCTAGTACATATAGTACATCCTTCATCTTCATTGGGGTCCCTGACTCAAGTTTGTAATTGGACTCTCCCACTCCTTTGATAGGGTATTGGTAATCATCTCCAAGTGTAAATTTTTGAGGAAAGTTCTTCTCTGTAAGGATAGAAAGAACGTCTCTCTGGACTGTCATGTGTTTGGAAGAACCACTATCTATGAGCCAAGTATCCTCTCCAGGTGACACTTATCCTGAGAGGGTAGAGATTAAGACATAGTCTTCAATCTATTCTTTAATCATCTTTGTGGGTGGATCTTCATCTTCAACTGTATGGTCATGGTGCCTTTTGTATCTATTCGTGTATTCTTCTCTCTTAGATGGAAAATCTTTAGCAATATGTCCCATCTTATCACAATGGTAACATTGATAAGAGGAGAAATATATTTCTCTTCTTTGACCTTTATGAAACTTCTGGAATCTTCTTGGAGGGTGATATTCTTTATGAGAGTTGTTGAATCTCTTTGGGGAGTGATATTCCTTATGTTGATGAGTCTCATTCTATAGGTGAGACCTCTTATTTCCTCCTTTAGTATGAGAAACTAGGGCTTTATATTCATCTATTGATAGCAATGTGTCTCGGTTAGTTGCTCTTACTTCTTCTTGAACACATTCTTCCCAAAGACTATCAAAATGTAGTTTCTCCTTTATGGCACAAATGGTTTGGATGAATGCATCCCAAGGTCTTGTGAGACAATTATGAGATGTCATTATGAGTTCATCCTCATCTAGGGTGTCTCCAATTGCTTCTAGTTGTTCCATGAATTGAAAGATTCTAGAGAAATAGTCATGAACTGTTTCTCCTTTTTGCATCCTTGTAATTTTGAGTTGAGTTCTTAGATTAATCTTTTAGTTGATGTTCTTTCCTTCATACATTCTGGTTAGGGAATCAAAAATTTCTTTTGGAGTTTTTTTTGAGGCCACTTGAGGGATCAAGTGATATTTAATGGAGTTTTCAATGATCCGTTTGGCCCTAACCATGTCCTTCTTGTACTTTGCTTTGGCTGTAGCGTCTTCGAGTTCTGGTACATCTTCCTTTATGAAATTTGTGACATCATTCTCTTCAAGAATGAGTGAAATCCTATATTTTTAGGCACATAATTTTTCCACACCTTCTAACTTGTCGACAATATTAGTGCTTGCAGGCATCTTGACCTGGAGCTAGGAAAATGAACAAAAATTGAAAATGCTCATAATTTAAATATGAACTTACCAGGAGGTGTGATTGGTT
>JASDQU010096031.1:1569-20076 GCA_032191745.1 Picea mariana | reverse complement strand
CAGCGGTATATCTCACAGTGATAGTGTGACAGTGGTTCCATCATTCTACTTCTACTTCAGGGTGGTAGGACGGGGCAAGGACAAGTGTTTATAGCCACCTTCCGGTTGTAGCCAGAGAACATTGGGGGTTGTAGCCTCCTTCTGGTTGTAGCCAAAGATTTGGGGAGTTGGAGCTTCCCTCAGGTTGTAGCCTGAGAAACTAAGGGGTTGGAGCCTCCTTCTAGTTACAGTTGGAAAAAAAAGGAAGTTGGTGCTTCCAATGAATGTAATTCTTCAAGACATATAAGAAAAATCATTCCATTTTTTTCTCCCAATTTGGGTTTCCATGTAAAACACTGGTGTACTTTGAATGTGTGTGATTGTTTATTTATTACTGCTCATTATTGGATAATAATTCTACATTGATATAAAATTTGAAGAAAAAGGATTATAATTACGATATTACTGATTCACCCCCCCTCTCAGTAATCCAACATCTTTGTTATAATTGTGATGAAAAATATTTTCCAGGGCACAAGTGTAAGAAACAAAAACTATTTATGGTCATCTCATAAGATGTTCTTGAAGAGGATGTGACAATTCCCCTTGTTGAAGAACCCTCCCTTCCTGATGCCACCCAAGAGCCTTCTAACCCACCTGAAGTTGACCCACTTATTTCCTTGCATGCCCTCACTATATTCTCAGCCCCCCAAATGCTCAAGCTCATTGGCTACATTAAGCATAGGAAGGTCATCATCATTGTTGACAGTGGTAGCACCCACAATTTTATTCATCGTCAAATTGCCCAAAAAACCAATTGCTATATTCGTGTTGTCAATAATTTTCAAATCATGATAGCCAATGGTGGGTCCATGAAATGTGGTGGGCGATGTGAAAATGTTTGTCTTCAAATTGGACATTACCAACTGAAATCTCATATGTTTTCCATTGACATGGGAGGTTGTGAAATTGTGCTAAGTGTTGAATGGTTATGCACTTTGGGTCCCATTCTTATGGATTTTAAGGAATTAACCATGCAATTCCAACAGGAAGGAAAAAATTATCAATTCCAAGGCCTCACAGTTGGTTCTGTTGAGATCATTAGTTCCCATCATATGGAAAATATCCACAAGAAAGGCCACTCTGGTATCATTTCTCAAATCCATTCTATTCAAGATGTTGAGACACCCTCAATCCTTCTTGACCTCCAAGCTATCCTTTCCAGACATTAAGATATTTTTTGAACCCCTTAGGACCTTCCTCCTTTTCGTGGTGTTCATGATCATTTAATTCCCCTTGTTTTTGGTAGTCTTCCTCCCAATGTTCTCCCTTATCGCCACCCCTTTTCCCAAAAAAATAAAATTGAGAAAATAGTGCAGGAATTTCTCGAAGCGGGTGTTATCTGCCCAAGTACCAACCCTTATTCTTCCCTTGTGGTTATGGTACTTAAGAAAGAAGGTACCTGGTGCAAGTGTCCTGAATTTCATTCCCTCAATAAGCTCACTATCAAGGACAAGTTCCCTATTCCTGTCATTGATGATCTCTTGGATGAGTTCAGTGGTGCTCAGTACTTCACTAAACATGATCTCCATTTTGGCTACCAGCAGATACGTATGCAAGAAGCTGACATACCCAAGATTTCCTTTCGAACTCATGAGGGTCACTATGAGATTTTGGTCATTCCCTTTGGCCTATGTAATTCCCCCTCCACCTTCCAAAGCCTCATGAATCATGTCTTCCATCCTTTTCTTCATCATTTTTTCATAGTTTTCTTTGATGATATTCTCATCTATAGTAAAACTTGGCAATCTCATCTTTCCCATGTGGATCAAATTCTCCATCTACTCTTGCAACACTAACTTTTCCTCAAACAATAAAAATGTTCTTTTGGCACATCGGAAGTCAAGTACTTGGGTCACATTGTTGGCAAGGCTGGTGTCAGGGTGGATCCTAAAAATATTTAAGCTATGCAAGATTGGCCTCACCCAAATACTCTCAAAATATTGCGTGGATTTCTTGGTTTAACAGGTTATTATCACAAGTTTGTTAAGAATTATGGAAATATTGTGACACCTCTCACCGATCTCCTTAAAAATAATTCTTTCACTTGGACTCCAGTAGCTGCTTGGGATTTTCAAACCTTGAATATGGCTATGTGCACCACTCCAGTCCTGGCCCTTCCTGAATTCACAAATACCTTGGTATTGGAATGTGATGATTTTGGGAAAGGAATTGTTGTCATCCTTATGCAAGAGGGTCGACCTTTGGCCTTTACCAGCAAACAACTGTCAGAGAGAAATTTGGGAAAATCAATCTATGAAAAGTAAATGTTGGCTATTTTTCATGCCATGGATCTTTGGCGCCCTTATCTTTTGGGGAAATGCTTCCAAATTAAGACAAATCATCAAAGTCTCAAGTATTTTATGGAACAAGGCCTTTCCTCCCCTGAGCAACAAAAATGGGTGACTAAGCTCTTTGGATATGATTATGAGATTATTTGCAAGAAATGAAAAGACAATGTGGTTGTTGATGCACTTTCCAGAAAATATGAAGATGAAGGGCCCCTTTTTTCTCTCTCCTTCATTGTACTAGATTGGCTCCAAGCTGTTTTCTAGGAATGGCTACAAGATTCCAAAATTTCGCATCTGATACAACAATTGCAGTCCAATTCTCCAGTCTCCCCGGGGTACTCTTGGCTCAATGATGAGCTTCGATAGAAAGGCCATTTACATTTAAGTACCTAGTAAAAACTTAAATCCACGGTACTTTCTGAGCTTCATGTTACACCCATAGTTGGGCACTCAGGGTTGTCCAAAACCTATGACTGGGTCAAACATTTTTTTTTCTCGGATGGTATGAAATAGGACGTTCATAAATTTGTGTCTAAATGTGATGTGTGTCAACGCAATGAGGGATAAACAGTCAAATCTCCTGGAACACTACAAATCAGAAAATAAATCAGTCATTATGGTGATAGTTGATCGTATTTCCAAGTATGCTCATTTATGTGCTCTTCAATACCCATTTACAACCTCCACTATGGCTCAAGTTTTCATGGACCATGTCTTCAAGCTTCATGGCATGCCACATTCTATTGTTTATGATCACAACCCAACTTTCACCAACAATTTTTGGCAAGAACTATTCAAGCTCTAGGGCATCCAATTGCATCTCAGCACAAATTAACATCCCCAGACTGATGGTCAAACTGAAGTGGTCAACAAGTGTTTGGAAACAAATTTGAGGTGTTTTGCATCGAAGAGGAAAAATCAATGGGCTCAATGGTTACCACTAGATGAATGGTGGTACAACACTTCTTACCATACAACTACCCGCTTTACTCCTTTTGAAGTGGTATATAGAGAAAATCCACCTTCATTTCTCTCATATTTTCTAGGTGTCTCAAAGGTCCAGGAAATTGAACAAAGGCTTACAGTTCGAGAGGCTATTCTCCATAACCTCAAAGAGAATTTGTTCATGGCCCAAAATCGCATGAAGCAACAAGCAGATAAAGGTCGCTCTGAACATCAATTTGCATAAAGGGATCAGGTGTTTCTTCGATTGCAACCTTACAAGCAAACTTCCCTCAAGGCTGACCATTTTCAAATATTGGTGCCCAAATGTTATGGTCCTTACACAATTCTCAAGCATGTGGAACAGGTGGCCTATTAGCTATCTTTGCCCAATCATTGTAATCTCCATCATGTGTTTCATGTTTCATGCTTAAAGAAGGTGATTGGAACTAAGTGCCAAACTCAAACTGACCTTCCATAGTTGGATGAAGAAGGATCCATTTGGCTAAAACCACAAGTAGTTTTGGACCAGCGTGAGCATCGTCTGCATTAGCGAACCATCAAGGAAGTGTTAGTCCAATGGAAAGATACAACTCCAACAGATGCCAATTCGGAACCAACTACTATTTTGCAACAATTTCCTCATCTCAAGACTTGAGGACAAGGTTGTTTTTAAGGGGGAGGACATGTTAGGGACCGAACCCCTCATGTAGGTAGAATAATATATTTCTATGTAATAAATTTCAATATTAATAAGGCCTAGAAATAAGTCCAATGTAAGAAGACCTAATAGAATCTTTCACTTCTAGAAGGATCTTCCTCAACATTGTTCTTTTGATAGACATATTTACTATAAATAGGAGTCGAGGGTATGATAAGTTTTGTCTTGGATATTATTGTAATAGAGCTCTTCTCTGCTGGAGGTTTCCCCCTCGAAGAGGCAAGTGAACATTGCTCTCGGTAATCAAAGTGTTATTTCTGGTGTTATTTTGCTATCATCCTGGTATTATCGTGGTGTTTTTCTGGTTATATTGTTGTTCATATGCCATTTCTAGATATTTATTTTTGTTTTGCATACTTTTTATATCTAGAATATTACAGAAGAATATGAAAGAGGAATTCAAATATGAGGTAGTTGGTGGACCAAAGATCTCCCTCTGTGAGGAAGGATTGTTAGAACCTCAGGTTGACCTTTTGGAGGAGCATGCATCTATCCATGAGGGGAATGTATGCATAGAGGTGTTATAACCCTAAAATTTCATTCCTATGCATACATGGCATTGGCCTTTCTACTTGCACAATTTTCCAAACTACTGTTGAGGATCTCTCTTTAAAAAACTATTTTTTGGAGCATGTATATGCCCTGGTGCACTACTTCTCGTGTACATATGCTTGCAGCATGCTAGAAAACCCATATACATACGCTAGCTGCATACTAAAAAACCCGCGTTTACCTCCAAAAGTTGCAAAAAAAAAAAATTGCAAGGAATTCGACGAAGTTTGCGGGCTATTGAGGGTTTCCCAATTGATTCACCTGCTGTATCCTATCCCCAAATGGAATAACCATCCTTTTGTCATATAAAAGGAGGTCTTGGGGTCCCATTACAACATCAAGCATTAGAACAATGAAACTCTTCCCAAATCCATTTTCCCTCCTTGCCCAAGTATTTGCAACCCCTTATGAGTTTTTTCTTCAGTATTTCCTCTCTAGCCTTTTCTCCTATATAATCCCTTCCCTTCCCCTGAAGTGATCAGCCGATTGTGAGAGAAAGCATTGGGATAGTGCACTTGGAGCAGCATTAAGAGGATCTCGGACTAGGCTCAGGCTCCTCATAATGTTTCTCCAAGTGCACTATCCTAATGATTTCTCTCACAATCAGCTGATCACTTCAGGGGAAGGGAAGGGATTGTATAGGAGAAAAGGCTAGAGAGGGAATACTAAGGAAAAAAATAAGAAGGGGTTGCAAATACTTGGGCAAGGAGGAAAAAGGGATTTGGGAAGAGTTTCATTGTTCTAATGTTTGATGTTGGAATGGGACCCCAATACCTCCTTTTATATGACAAAAGGATAGTTATTTGGTTTGGGGACAGGCTACAATGGGTGTATTTGGGAAACCCTCAATAGCCTGTAAACTCCATTGAATTCCTTGCAACTTTTTATTTTTTGCAACTTTTGGAGGTAAACAAGGGTTGTTAAGTATGCAACTAGCATATGTACGGGGGCTATCTATCATGCAACAAGCGTATGTACACGAGCACTAGTGCAGTAGGGCGGGTACATACTCCAAAAAATGGTTTTTTAAAGAGAGATCCTCAGCAATAGGTTGGAAAATTTTGTAAGTAGAAAGGCCAATGCCATGTATTCATAGGTAGGGAATTTTAGGGATATAACACCTTTTCATGCCATGAATTTCCTTTCCTTTCCTTGCCATACTATGCCTTTCCTTTCCATGCCTTTCCTTGCCTTTCCATGCCTTGCATTTCCTTGTCTTTCCTTGCCATACCTAGACCTATACCTATACCTTGCCTTCCCATGCATTTACATGCCTTGCCTTGCCTTTCCAGGTCTAGCATTCCCTTTCCTTTCATTTCCATGCCTTTTCTTGCCATTCCATACCATGCCTTGTGTTACCATGCCATGCCTTTCCTTTCCATCCCATTCCATTCCATGCCTTTCATTTCCTTGCATTGCATTTTCTTGCTTTGCATTACTTTGCCTTGCCTTTCCATGTCACGTCATGCCATGCCTTTCGTTGCCATTCCATGTCATGCCTTTCCTTTCCTTCCCATGCCATTCCTTTCCTTTCCTTGCCTTGAATTTCCATGCCATGCCATGTCATGCCTTACATTTCCTTTCCTTTCATTGTCATGACATGCCATTCCTTTCCTTTCCATGCCATGCCCTACCTTTCCTTGCCATGCCTTTCCTTTCCTTGCCATTCCATGCCATGCCATGCCTTGCATTGTCTTTCCTTGTCTTTCCTTGCCTTGCCTTTACATGTCATGCCATGCCTTGCCTTTCCACACCATGCCATTCCATGCCTTTCCTTTCCATGCCATGCCTTTCTTTGACTTGATTTTCCATTCCATGTCTTTCCTTTTCATGCCTTTCCTCGCCTTTCCATGCCTTGCATTTCCTTTCATTTCCTTTCCTTGCAATACCTAGACCTAGACCTATACCTAGACCTTGCCTTGATATGCCTTGCCTTTCCTTGCAATGTCTAGCCTTGCATTTCCCTGGCTTGCCTTCAATTTCCATTCCATGCCTTCCCTTGCCATGCCATGCCTTTCCTTTCCTTGAATTTCCATGCCATGCTTTTCCTTGTCATGCCTTTCCTTTCCTTTCCATGCCTTGCATTTCCTTTCCTTACCTTTCCATACTAAGATCTAGGCCTATACCTAGACCTTGCCTTGTTATGACTTGCCATGCTTTACCTTGCATTGCCATTTCTAGCCTTGCCTTGCCTTGCATTGCCCCGCCCTTCCATTAATTTCCATGCCATGCCTTGCCTTTCCATGCCTTTCCTTGCCATGCCTTGCATTTACTTGTGTTGTATTACCTTGCCTTGCATTTCCTTGCCTTGCCTTGCCTTTTCTTTCCATGCTATGACATGCCATGCCTTTCTTTTCCATGTCATGCCATGCCTTGCCTTTCCATGCCATGTCTTTCCTTGACTTGAATTTCCATGCTTTTAGCACTAGAAGTCACCTCCAAATTGCATTAGAGGTAAGACCAATACCCATCAGTTTTTTATTTCATAGTGAATAAATTTAAAGGGAGTAAAATGGGCACAGACTCAAGAAAATATCATTCTAACTCAGAAATATGGACTGGTATGTGCAAGAAGTTGAGGTCTTAAATCAACTTCAATCAGTAAGTTGTAGTAAGGGTGAATAGAGGGAAGACTTTGGTGAGGAGGGTGTAGAGGTCTGTCGTGGTCATATGGTCTTCCAACAACCTAAGGAGGAAAAACTTAAACACAAGATCCTCTTGAATTCAAATCTCAAAGAAACTGAAAGAAATTATAACAACACTATAATCAAACATTCATCATAATACAGTCACAACAATCCATGTGAATCAGTCAATCATGAACTCTCTCAGTATCGGAGGCAAATAAGATGGAGTAAGAAAGATGACTTGGATTAATAGAGAAGACTCAAAAACAAATACATAACCAGAGAACCAGAGCTTCATCAAAACTTTAAAATACGAGAGCCTATATCAACCACCGACCATAACAAAATACTAAAACTGCCTATATATACTTAGAAATGTTGCAACCACCAGGAGCGTGATCGGACCACTGCATTTAAAGTTTTCAGTTGGTTCCTTCTCTTTCAGATTGTGCATGCCTTCTCAGGTTAGACACGATCTCGCCTCAGTTATGTGTTTTGTAGGAAAATCCATCTAGAAGGAAACTTTGGATTACCAATCCTCACTTGCGGTCGTCCTCAACCTGCTTTACATTTATGGAGTGAGTTGAAGTTTCAACCACCATTCCCATTTCCATTATCTTCCTTCATCAGGATCGTGATGAGGCTTGACACCCATGAATGTTCCAGGTGATGCCCATGACTTCTTCGAGTCAACCTTGACATCTCGAGGCCATGAATATATTCTTCTATGACCAATACGAACACTTTCGACCTTTGGCACAACTTCTCTCTATCGCTCCATATTCAACATGACCTAGGGCCATGACCCTATGAAATTGTATGAATGCAGGTGCTACCAAGGGTGGTCTGAAAGAAAACCTTTTTTGTCCCCACAATTCACCATGAACAACCATGCACCCCTTTTTTTAAAACCACGGTTCTGATTGCGGCCCGCCCTTGAGATTTTAAAACATGCACACCTTCCAACCCTGAAATTTTGCATGATCATTGATCTTGCAATCTAAGATTGGGCCCTCTGATCAACAACTCAGCTCTGGTGCTTTTTAGATTGACGGATCAGATCTTCCCCTTTAAAACAATGACCGAGATTTGCTTCACAAATCGAACTTCAAGAATTTCAATTCTCAAACTCCATTTCCCTCCAAGTAAAACCTTCAGAGCTGAGAATCTGACAACATGTGGCCCACTTGAATCAGATGACTGAGAATTACTTCATCCCTTTAGGACTTCGGGACTTCGACACTTCGAGACTCTTTTCTCTGGCGCTATACTTCATGCAACTCTACAGTTCCAAATATCCAGGAGCTGCAAATCTGAACTTCATAGGGGATTTTTGCCATTGAAAACTGGGCCTACTTGTTTGTTTTTAAGCTTGAAATGAGTTGCTCTGCATGTTGTGCTCAGACACTTCTTTTCAAGACCATGAACTTGGACAACCTACTACCCTTGAAAACTATATGTGATAACATTTGGCTCCACAGGGGATGGCATGCTTCCTGTGAGCTACCAAGAACGAGTAGTTCCAATCGCCTTCTGCATTGGGCTATGGAGTCATGCTCAAAAGCATCCTGTTGAGGATCACATGTACACTATTCTACTTAGGAAAGGAAAACAAACACACATGCTTCAGAAGGATCTTATTTATGTACAAAACCTAATGTAACTTACTTTTACAATGGGCTAGGTGAAGGCAAACTTCCACCGGAGCCATTCAAACTATTTGATAATCAAATCCTTTGCTTCACTGCAAGTGATCCATAAAAAAAAGGAGAGTGTGGAAGTTGACTAATTTCATTCTTATGATCGTCCATATTACTTTCAAATGCTACTAAAAATATCAAGCCTGCATGCTCCAAATAATTTGAGAAGTATAACTCTATGTACTCATCAACAGGCTCATGAAACTGAAGGCAACACATGATTAACTTGTGGAAGGTTACCTTCATTGTGTCATAGCCACTGACAGTTTATTTGATGTCTTCTACAGGTACACCTGATTGAATGACATACACATGCATCTGTGGGTCAAAAATCTTCTTCATAACTTCAGAACCACCTGTGGGATGATCATCTCTACACATACCATGGGGATAGTCTCCTTCTCATAATCACTATAATATTCATCAAAAATAGGTTTCCCCTCATATCTATGATCAATATCTAAAACAATAATTTCATCAAGAATATAACTGTGAAAAAAATCCACTTCAGGAACAATAGTAACTGCTACTTCTATCTGTTCATACACATGATTTTCATCAACATAGGGTTGTTCATTTGTGGTTGATGGATGAAAGATCAAATGCATATGAAAATCCCTTTCAACACCTCCATAGAATTTACAAGGATCAAAATCATCATCATAAACCAGAATTGTGCCAAAAGGGTCCAAACAAAACATAGAAAAATTGTGTTCATCAACATCACTGGTATGTTCATAAAAAACCTTTGACTCTTGACATTCAAACCGTCTTGTTTCAAGGTGCTCTCGACCAGCAAATCATTCATCACCAAAGTCTTTC
The DNA here is from genome assembly GCA_032191745.1 of Picea mariana. Taxonomy (NCBI): domain Eukaryota; kingdom Viridiplantae; phylum Streptophyta; class Pinopsida; order Pinales; family Pinaceae; genus Picea; species Picea mariana. The sequence goes on along the minus strand of JASDQU010096031.1, from coordinate 10,382 downwards.
TCAACAACAAACAACTCTTGGTCAATGTTTGAGACAATGACTTCCTCAGAAACAAGGTTGTCCAAGATACCTGATTCGAGGAAAAAATCATCCACGGTCTTTCCTGCATAGGGAAAGCAAGTAAAACCTGCCTCATGTTTAGAGTTGACATGATACTGACTTTGAATCCTACCACAAGCTTGACGGTTCTCCTCCACTTCCTCATTATCCATGAATAATTGTGATAGAGATGCAGATTTTATTTCCCTAAGATACAAAACAAGGTCACGGTGTTGAGACACTATGTAATACACCATGCCAGCGGTCTCAGAAGGTTTAATTTCCAGGGGCAGGCTGCAATACAAGCTGTGAAACCTTCGATTAAAAGAATACATAACTTCCTTTTTTCCCCTTCTCAAATTAGTGAACTCATGTAGGTATTGATCAAATGACATGTTCTCACCCCAACCCTTTAAAAATGTATTGCATAATTCAACCCAGGAACCAATGGAGTCAGCTTCCAAACCCTTAAACCATACAACAACATCTCCTAACTAGGATTTGGAGAACAAACTCATTGTAACATCCTCATGAACTATTTCAAACTGATCAATAATGTTCTCGAAATCCCCCATATGCCTCTCAGATGTAACATGATCCTTTCCAGAAAATTTAGGAAAGTACTCAAAGAAATCAAGAGGATAAGGATGACGATGATATGGAAGCTTTAAAGGTTTAAACATATTGTCTTTGATCCTAGTTTGAAAAATAGTGGGCTGAATATGAATTTTAACACACTGATGGAAAGGTTCAATAGTAACAACAGAATGTGATGATATTTGAGAAGGTTTTGGATCAGTTTCGACCTCCTCAAGGCTTCAAGGGTGATTGAATATAGGGGGGGTTTCAATATGAATTTCATCCTTATGAATAGGTTGCGGTGAAGACACAAGATCAACATCTACAACACAAGAAGAAGGGACGTCTTCTTCTTTGAAGGATGGATTAATAAAGGAAGGATTATAATATTCTGAATAGACAAAGCAGAGGATAATCCTCTTTATATGTAAAGGGGAAGACATGAATGAGCTGATAAGGAAAAACAAGATTTCATGAAGTAAGCTCATAAACTGATACTTGGTAATCCCTTTATGCATGATCATATTTATGTTATAAGGATCCTCCTCAATGGAGTCTTTGATTGTGGAGTTGTCAGGTGCAAACTGCAATCTTCAATGGTTCTAATATCTGATGCACCTTTAGAATCATAAGCTCTTTGTCATTCTATCCTATAGAAAGTTATTCAATTCATTCCCCGGTAATGATGCCATAAATGTTAGCACTAGAAGTCACCTCTAGATTGCATTGGAGGTAAGCCCGGTACTCATCGGTTTTTTATGTCACAATGAATAAATTTAAAGGGGGTCAAATGGCCACAGACTCAAGAAAATATCGTTCTAACTTAGAAATATGGACTGGTATGCGCAAGCAGTTGAGGTCTTGAATCAAATTCAGTCGGTAAGTTGTAGTAAGGGTGAATAGAGGGAATACTTTTTTGAGGAGGGTGTAGAGGTCTGTCATGGACATCTGGTCTTCCAACAACCTAAGGAGGAAAAACTTAAACACAAGATCCTCTTTAATTCAAATCTCAAAGAAACTAAAGAAATTATAACATCACTATAATCAAACATTCATCATAATACAGTCACAACAATCCATGTGAATCAGTCAATCATGAACTCTCTCAGTATCGGAGGCAAATAATATGGAGTAAGAAAGATGACTTATATTAATCAAGAAGTCTCAAAAATAAATACATAACTAGAGAACTAGAGCTTCATCAAAACTTTACAATATGGGAGCCTAGTTCAACCATCGACCATAAAAAAAATACTAAAACTGCCTATGTATACTTAGAAATGTTGCAACCACCGGGAGCATGATCTGACCACTGCATTTAAATTTTTCAGTCGGTGTCTACTCTGTCAGACTATGTAGGCCTTCTCAGGTCAGACACGAGCTCGCCTTAGTTATTTGTTTTGCAAGAAAATCCATCCAGAAGGAAACTTTAGATTACCAATCTGCACTCGCGACTGTCCTCGGCCTTCTTTCCATTTATGGAGTGAGTTGAAGTTTCAACCACCACTCCCATTTCCACTAACTAGCTTCATCAGGATCGTGATGAGGACTGACACCCATGAATTTTCCAGGTGGTTCCCATGACTTCTTCGAGTCAATCCCAGTGTCTTGAGGCCATGCAGATCTTCTTTTGTTACAAATACAAACGCTTTCGGACTTTGACATAGCTCCTCTCCATCGCTCCATATTCAATGTGACCTAGGGACATGACCCTATGCAATTGTGCAATTGCGGGCACTACCAAGAGTGGTCTGAAAGAAAACTACTTTTGTCCCCACAATTCACCATGAACTGCCACGCGTCCCTTTTTTAAAAGCCACGGTTTCGATTGCGGCCTACCCCTAAGATTTTAAAACATGCACACCTTCCGACCCCACAATTTGTCATGACCATTAATATTGCGATCTAAGATTAGGCCCTATGATCAACGGCTCAACTCTAGTGCTTTTTAGATTGACAGATCAGATTATCCCCTTCAAAACAACGATCGAGATTTGCTTCGCGGATCGGCCTTCAAGAATTTCAATTCTCAAACTCCATTTCCCTCCAAGTAAAACCTCCAGAGCTGAGAATATGACGACACGTGGCCCACTTGAATCGAACAGCTGAGAATTACTTCAGCTCTTCGGGACTTCAGGACTTCGACACTTCGGGACTTCGGCACTTTGGGACTCTTTGCTCCAGCACTATACTTCACGCAACTCTATAGTTCGAGATACTCGGGAGCCACTAATTTGAAATTCATAGGGGATTTCCGCCATTGAAAACTGGGCCCAACTGTTTGTATTTTAAGCCCGAAATGAGCTACTCTGTATGTTGCGCTCAGACGCTTCCTATGCAAACCACGAACTTGGACGATATGTTTCCCTTGACAACTATATGTCATAAAACATGCCATGCCTTGCCTTGTCATTCCTTTCCTTTCCTTACCATGCCTTGCATTTTCTTTCCTTTCCTCGCCACATCTAGACCTATACCTAGACCTAGACACAACTACATTTGTACCCAAAATCCAATGGCTAATTTGTTTGAAATTCGATAGTTATGCATCTAAAATTCGACGGAATTATTTTTGTTTGAGCATCAGTGGGATGTGGTTAGTTATTTGACACATAATAGAAGCAGTCAGTTATCTGACTTCCACAGCCATTGGATCAAATGTTGGGTCATCGATCATTTTTCCCCTATAGCTATCATATATCTGACTTCCGCAGCTGTCAGATTAGTGGTTGGGTCGTCGATCATTCTGCCCCATAGGGTTTAGATATCTGACTCCATAAGGGCGTCAGACCTATGTCGTGGTCGTAAGACGCAAAATTCATGGAGTCGAACCATCCTATTCCTTGGGTCATCAGATATCTGACTCCATAGGGCATCATACCTATGGCATTTCCATCATATTCAAACTTCATGGGGTCAGATATTCGACGACACTGTATTGTTTAAAAAAAAAAAATTGTACTCCCCTTAGATTTGTATCAAGTCTCCTATCATCATTTGCACCATTCACTATGTAATTTCCCCAGTATGTAACTACATGAGTAATAATTGGACGATGTCAAAATGAGGACAAGATATGAAAATGAAGGACATGCAAATGATAAAAAGAGATGGAAGGAAAATAGTTCCTATCAATCATGAGCTAATGGATTCATAAGGCATTGGATAAATGATAGAGTGTGTCACAAACAACTACTTTGAAGCAAGTCATATGATAGAAGAGGATTTTTTACCATCTTCTACAAATTAGTAAATAAAGTAACTATTTGATACATTCATATTTAACCTATGCACTTAAGGTAGAAAGGCCATAATTTGATACATTTGAACCTTAAGTATTTGCTGGAAATATGTTGTAGAAAACTAGTCTTAGGGGCTAAGATTTCCACTCATAAATAAAATTATAAAGGTGTTGTTTTATGGTTGTATTGTGCTTCCAAATATGCAACTTAGTTGATAATAAAAATGAGGACATAGGCATAAATAAATAAAACAAATATAGAAAAATGGAGAGCCTCCTCAAATTGCTTACCCCTAGATGAATAAATTCATTACTAAGCTTTTATAAAAGAATGACAACATAAGATCATATAGCATCTCATTCATTATTAGAATTACATCTTCTTCATATAGCATCTCATTCATTATTAGAATTACATATATAGGCAACGAGTAGCAACATATATAGGCAGTGAGTGGCAACATATATATCAGTAATAAGGTATTAAGAAAGAAACTTATATATCAGTCCAGAAAATATAGAGATTTAGCGCTCATGCAGTGCACAACTTATTCTTTCAATGTTGGTTGATAACAAAAGAATAGGACAACAAGACTTCTCAGTATTCTATAGGTCATACAGTTTGGTCTAATCTGTCTTGGCAAGCTCATTTAAGAGCAGAATTTCATGGTGGATTGTTGTAAGTAATCATACATTAACTTTGCAATAAAATGAGATTGTTTGCTGGGGTTTTTCTCCCTGTATAGGGTTTCCACAGGGTATATGTGTTGTTCAAGTTTATGCTTGTGGATCTACATAGTTCTGTATTGTTGAAATATATTAAGTTGGAATCAAAGTGTTGAATAATTTAAAGAAATAATCCGCATATTATATCAAGCTAGATAATTTAACAGTTATTATTTTAGTCTTATCATCCTTACAAATTTGTCAATGATCATCTATGCTAGCTCCAATTAGGATAAAACAACAAATTGGGAGAGATATCCAAAATTTCCTCTAGAAAGGAGGGGAATACCAACATGAAGAAGTCCATCTAATCAATAGGAGTATAGTGAGGAATACTAAGGAGAACATAGGTTGGAATACTAGAGGATTGTGATGTATACATTTTTTGAAATGAACAAAGGCCTTTCGCCAGATAGATGGAATAAACAATTTTTTTTATAGTAGAAGAGACATACACAAGACACGAATATTGGTGTAAGTTGTTAATGAAATCTAAATGTCTCTTTTTTTTACCCTTAAAAAGGATTTTATAATCTCATTCAAGCATCTGACTTATGTAATCTTAATTTTAATTGAATAAAATTATGATTTTTTTCCCATGAAAAAGGTGTTAAGCACAATAAGTTTTGTAACTCGCATGCAACAAAAACAATATGTTTCTCTATTATCTTTATTCTAGTGTTCTTGGTCAGGAAATGGAAATATTGTAGATATTGCATCGACCACACGTGGCTTTCATTCTACATCTTATTTCATGTATATGAGAACAGGAGTAGTGCATGATTTGAATGGTCTCATTTTCTAGGGTGTAGTGTCATAATTGTTCCATTACTTGAACAATGTCATATAGTTATTTTTCATAGTTGCAACATCTATGGATAATGTCATTACATATTTCTAAATGAAATGTAATAGGATGTCCATGTTGGGTGAGCACTGTACCAAGCACATAATTTCCATGTCTAGTGAGCATTGCACCAAGCACATAATTTGATGCATCAGTCTTAATATTGAATGGGAAATGGATGTTTGGTATGGATAACACTGACATATAACATATCCTTTGCTTGAATTCTTCAAATGAACATTAATGTGTTGGAATCTAGTGAAAGGTTTCCTTAGTGTGTATAATGTGGTTCAATGACCAAAAAAATTGAGCAAAACTTAACACAATTTACTGATAGAAGTTCACGAGGCAAAGAAAACATTGTAGCTCTATGATGTTGCACAATAAAGGAAAATTATTGATGGCCTTGAAATTTTCGAGATATATAGGGATATCAACATGGTCAGTTATAAATCCCAAATACTGAATATCTATTGTATCAAAGGTATGCTTACCCAAATTTGGTTGTAATTTGTGTTGGCATAGTGTGCCCAAGATGCATGCTACATGCTCCATATGTTCTTTAGATATCTCATTATAAATAAGTTTGTCCTCCAAATTGACAATGAAAAAGAAGTTGGTGAAGTGTTAGTTGAGAATTTGTTTCATTAGGCATAAGAAGGTGGATGGAAAATGAGTTAGGCCGAAGGGGATGACCAAACATACATAGAGACCCTCATTTTTGAGTGTTGTTTTCTAAATACCAACATCATTAATAGGTACATGATGGTAGTCAATTTTGAGGATAATCTTGGAGAAGTATTATGTACCTTCCATTTGTAAAGAAGATCAAGAATACATGGTAGAGGGTATTAATTCTTGACATATCTTGTTAAGGGTGTGATAGTTGAAGTAAGAACACCATGAGCCATCCCTATTGGATGCAAGGATGGTGGGGTTGCCACATGAATATTTTATAGGTTTGATCTTTCCTTATTGAAGTATTTATTGAATCTATTTTCAAATCTCATCATTAGCCCATATCAATCTATGATAGAGTGGGCTATCTAGAAGTAGAGACCCTGTAACAATGTTGATATGCTTTTAAAATGAGAAATACACTAGGATGACTTTGGTATCTTGGAAGACACAATCATACTGCTACATCAAAGCACCGAGTTTTAATTTATGTGCCAAGGGATGAGTCATGAGCATCAAGTTTTAATTTAATTTTTGTGGTATGATTTATATGGCCTTCCAAGTATATTTCCCAAATATCTAAAGATGCAACATTACAAGACTACCCTAATTCATACCGATTTTGGTGGAGGAATTGTTGGTGTTCTGATAAAATCCCCCTTGACCTCTTTTTCTCTGATGTTGTCTCCCCCTTGGCTCTTGTTGTCACTGTCTCACCCTGCAGTCTCTCCCCCTTGGTTGCTTTATTTCTGATGTTGTCTCTCCCTTGTCTCTTGTTGTCACTGTCTCACCCTGCAGTCTCTCCCCCCTTGGCTCTTGTTGTCATTGTCTCACCCTGCAGACTCTCTTTCTCCGAGCAAAATGAGAAAATCCCCCTTGGTCATGAGTTCTCTTGCTATGTCTCTATCGCAGGGTTTGGGTGGCGCTCTACCTCCTCCAAGTAGAAGCTATGAACTGTCATAGGGTTTGGTCAATGGTCTACCTCCTCCAACTAAAAAATATGAATGGGCATGGGTGCAAGCAAGGGGAGTTTATTATGTTTTGTTTTGTTTATTTGAATTTTTATTTTATATATATATATATATATATATATATATATATATATAACCTTAATAGCATTAATATATTAAGGGTCATAGATTAATGACTTACACTATGCAGTTAATCCCGAAAATAATATCTAGCATTAATCTAATTAACATATCTAATATAATTAATATATAACCTTATAAGAGTAAGAAACAAGCTAACTTAGAGGTAAGAAAAAGGAAACACCATTTGTTTTTAGGGTCCCTTATAGATAATGCCCCATAAGGGGTCTTCTCATGATTGTTCTATCCCTAAAATGTAGAGGGATGGCCATTCCCTCCAAAAAATTGGTCATTTAGAGATTGTTGGATACCATCAATTCATAAATCCTTTTCTTGCAAGAAACAATTCTGATGGTGACATATCTCTCTTCTCTTATGAAATGATAGGAATTTTCTGCTATCGACACTCAGGAACAATTAGGGGGGTTTATCATGGGATGGAAAAAAGACTCTTTGTATCTCATAAACTCATGGGCCTTCCCCTCAGTGCTTGGGACCTCTTTATTATCTATATATCTAGCTAAGGAGTTCAATTGCATCGACAATATTGACCCTTATGTATATAGACAGAGCTTTTGGGAAAATGCCCTAGAAAAATATTGGTTCCAATTCAGTTTAGTGTTGCTATGAGGAGACATACATTTTACTCTAGGATCTTATGAAATTTGAGGCCCAATAGCTCAAATGGATCCCCTCGTAGACTTATTCAAATTTCCAATATTGAGTGAGCTAGGTTGCACAATATACAACCCGTAAAAGTATCTTTTACTTGGAGGAATATGAGAACATTGGAGGCTTATGTGGCCAAGAGACTAGATTGTTTATTGACCTCTAAATCCTTTTTGGATGAAAATATTTAGTTCAGGCAGAGTTCTCTTTGAGTTGTGACTCAGTGTCACACACCCGACCCCTAAGTACCTTTTTAAGGGATGGGGTATAAAAAATTTCACTTACCTTCATCGAATATGGTATTGAGGAATACTCCCTTTCTCTCGATGGACAATCTCGATGCATGCCAGATCTCTCGAACTACGGTTAGGATCCATTCGACACCTAAGGTTCACCAATCCTACTGGACCCCACTCAACTCTTCAAGCCATTGAATATTAACATGTGCCATCAAATTGATGTTCTTAGTCAACATCAATTCTCCATGTCATCGTAGGGCGCTTAGGCTTGCTCAACTAGAGGTTGACATTTGTCCCTCTCCTATAGTCCAATTAAAATACTTAATTAATATTTCGTATCATACCATTCTTTGGTAATTAATTACTTAAACCTAATTAAGGATAATTATTTTCCACAAACTAATTATACAACAATTTATTTTTGTGCTTAACCTAATACTCATGACCCCGTAATTACTGAGGTTTTACTTTCTCTTTCTCCCCCTTAGAAGTATTTTAGCACTAATTCAATTAATTACTCATATGATAATTATGAGTAATTATATTATAACACAATGAGGTTAATTTCTCCATAATATACTTAAGTTGATTAACCTTAACTAAGGTATATGATTCAATTCCTCCTCGACACACAACTCCATACAAAATTTTCATGTAATTTCACACACACACACACACACACACATACACACACACACACACAT
>JASDQU010096030.1:1660-12074 GCA_032191745.1 Picea mariana | reverse complement strand
TGTCAAAGGGGTCATCTTTGAATCCATGGGAATATCGAGGTAAGATAGGCATGAAGCTTAGGCATAGGCACCAATAACCAAGTTGAAGAGTGTGCCCTTCTTCAAGGTGTTTTGTTGGCCAAGGAGAGACAGATCCAACATCTCATCATTCTAAGAGATTCCTTGAATACAATCAAAAGCCTGGTAAAAGGATCCATGCCGAGAGATGTCCAATTGGGCAACATTATAAGAGATTCCTTGAATACAACAAGAAGCTTGGTAAAAGAATCCATGTCGAGGGATGTCCAACTGGGTAACATCATTACAAAAATTAGACATGTACTCAAGGATATCCCCAAGTCACTTTTCGACATATTCTACGGGAGAGTAACAGATTCGTTGATGCCCAAGCCAATCTGGCCACATTGAGACAAAAATGAATTATTAGTGTTAATGGGAGATCATCCCAACTCATCATCCCTTCATAAATATGAATTTCACATCAGAAAGATTGCAAAATAAACAAGTGGCACGTCTGGGTAGGGAGATTAACGTCAGGTTGACAACACTTAATCCATCCACACATGAGATATCAAGGGGGCTCAGTATAATGTACCTCCCACACTTCCTTCGCACGGTCGAGGTGGGATAGTGCAACCAGAGTACAACGAATTTGTTAATATGGAGGGGAAGCAACTCATGTGAGATGCAGTGGATGCGATGGTTGTGGTGTTCATTGGATCGTCTGGCCCGAATCATCACCTGGTTGACATTATGGAGGTTTGCGGTATGCAGTCTGAGTGTGAGATCCCTCTTTCATTGTCCCTGAGAAACATCCATGTCGTGAATTTGAAAGATTGGTTCGTTAGTTTCTGTCTGTCAAGGAAGATTTCGGGCCTGGAAGCTCTTCTTGATTGATATAATTTTTCTCTGAACTTAGGGGAGAGAAAGAGAGAACTAGGTATGGTGAATTGAAGTTGTGCGCGGGTGGGTTCTGCTTAGGGGACTTCCCTTTGTTCCTTTGGAACGACATTGCTCCTCTGGGTCCTCGGTGTGTGTAGATTTCTGGAAATTTAGCCTATGGATACACCCTTCTTGTTACCCCTTCAAGAAATTTTGGAATGCGTCGACGACAAAATTTCATTGCCAAAGAGGAATCACAAACAAGACATCTTGGTCATCTCGATTGGTGATATTGGGCTCTTAGTCTGGGGCCTCTCCTTTTGGCCAGGGCCCCGTGTCTTGGTGATCCAGTAAGTTTCCCTCCTTTGCTTTGAACTCTCCCCCATTTGACAAGGATATTCTCAGTTCAAATGCCTCATAGAAAAGATAAGGCTCTGATGTCCTCTCAGGATCAGGAAAAAAATATAGATGACTTATGGCACTCTTATAGCAACTTCAAATTGCAGTCCAATGCTTGACTATGCAGGTAACATACATTCTAGAAATTCTCATACAACACAAGACAACCATGAGACAACAACATGACGAAGTAGACGCAATTTGATCTCAAGTGGAAGATTTGCAGGCCCAAAATACACTGGCTCCCATGGCAATGGAGACAATTCCAACAACTAGTGGCTCCTCTCCTTAGTGGAAAGTCCTCTCTCGGACTTGAATATCCGAGCTCGATACATGACAAAAGAAGATATGGATCCTCATGTTCAACCCAAGCTTGGTAGTTAATGTTTTTTAAATATGTTTTCATTATGAGCATATTTTTTAGAGTACACACAGGCAAATTTTGTAATGTAAATACTCCTATCGGAGAACAGACTTATATTCGGATAGATAGGATTAGTTCAATGTTGGACAAACAATTTTTTCCCCACCTTTGGGCACATTTTGGAACACTTGGTAACTCTATGTGTGCTTCGGCTGCAAACCTTTTTTATTAATATAAAATTCATCAACTATTGCTATTAAAAAATATCTGATTTTAAGGTCACAATCAAGCTAAGCACCAAATTGGCGTATGAGACCCCCTTGTTTGTGGGACAAGAGACCCCTTCCACGCAGCTCTGGATTTGAATGCATGACCTCTAAAGAGGAAACACATGTTCTTAACCATTACATCTAAATTTAAGACAAAAATGAGGTATAATAAAGAATTAGAGGATAAGAGAAAATTGGCAGAAATGCGATAAAGCTTAACCTAAAAAATAAAAGGTATCTCTTCGTTATAACTTAGATAAAGAAGAAAATTAATATTGCTAAAATAAAAACAGGCTCTCACAAGCTCCATAGTGAAACAAAATGTTTAACTCATCTTTGAACACTTTCTCTTAAAATATCATGTAAGTTAAATCTCAATTTCAAAATATTTGTTACAATACCAACCTTCCTAACCTCTTAACTCATCAAAACTATGGTAAACTATAGTGTTTTAGAAATGATTTTCTTAAAACTTTTAACATAGAGATTAAAATTTTAAAACAAATCAAGTGATTCCTTACCAAGTTTTAAGGTGCCAAAACCAATGTTCTTTTTAATAAATATTAATAACTACTGTATTCATTATTAATAATATCCCCCCCAAAATTATATCTAATAAAATCAAAATAAACTTTATATTTGATAAGTTGATTTAGATACAAAATATAGATATTTTTTATTGGTAAATGTGAAGCTATATTTTTCATTAAATTTTGATTAATCTAGGGGTAGTAGGTGCAGGTGGGAGTCTCGACAATATTTGGGGGAACAAGATTGTGCACTATGCTTGGGGTCTAGAGAAGGTGAAAAATAACCTTGCCGAAGCATATTCTCTATGGTGTGGGCTCAACATTGCTAGAAATCATGGAATTAGGTCCTTGATGGTCTTTGGGGATTAAATGTTAACCATTCGGGCAATAATTACCCACCCAATCCCTAGAGGGAATAAAATTCAAGGCCTTCTAGCTCTAATTAAGAAAATTATCTCCGAGTTTGATAAGGTCTCTCTTTACCACATTAGGAGGGCCTTGAATGAAGAGGCAGATTCTTGGAAAAAAATGGCATCATTGAGTCAAGGAAGAATTATGCAAAATGGGATTTTCCATTATGCCACAATCCCCTAATCATTTATTTAGGGGGAAATTAATTATTGTTAGAATTTCCAAGTGGAACATATATGAAGTACCATCCACATGGCAAAGGGATAACATGAGAAAGCGAGCCTACATACATTTATTAAGGTTGATTTCATGCGGCATAGTTCAATGTTTTTTTATGGGGGGACACAATGGATACATGATTATTCGTGAGAGGGAACAACCTTGGTATATATAGCATATTTGTGGCTCGACAATGGGTGGATTCAATCCATAATTGGCCGATGGAGGGTGAGTTTACGATGTCTCGACAGAGGTGGGGCTATGCATTGTCAGGTGAGGCGAGGTTGGAGTTGTTGATAATGAATTTGGATGATTTTACATTTCATTTCTTGGTTGATTTGGTTGTGGATGAGACTTCTTAGTCCCAAAATTCATTAACAATGGATTTGTTTTTGCATAGAGCCTTCCGAGCTAGGAGAATTTGGGGATGTTTTCCAAGATTAGGTTTCGATTCCGGGTTCAACGAACCAGTGTTATATATCTCTGTGTTTTCAAGGCATGTGGCAAGGGCAATGATGGCAAGTGATGACACTCGAGAGTTTAAAATAATCCTTCGTAGGCATGAGGAAATTGCACAAGCCAATATTAGTGCAATCTTTGTCATTACTTCCAAGGTGGCATAATTGGATTAGTCCAACATTTCACACAATGTTATTCTTTCCAGCTTTCTCCTCAACTGTAAATGTCAGATCGACTCATTGAAAGAAGAATGTAGAAAAATATGGGCTTTGGTTTTAGCTCAATGGGTGGATAATCTCTCATTGGCTTCAAATAACCATTGAACTCAAAGCTCTAATCAAAGGCGGGGAGCATAGCATGAAACAGTGCACCAGAACCAACCTCCCATGGAAATCGAAGGTGATGGTACCTTTCACTTTAGTGAGTAGCAATACAATCATAACAATGTGCAATAGTAAAACAATATGAATGTTTTTTCAAGTCATTAGTGTTTTGTGTCAATTTGTTAGGCACGGTATTTGCAAGAACACTTGGAATTCTTGATTGGTAATTTCCTTTTTGTATGTAATTAGCTATTTAGAACTATGCTCTGTTTTGTGGGAATCTTTGCAATCAGTGTTTGCCTCGGTGCAACAAGCCTTCTTATATATAATGAAAAATTTCAGTTCTAGTTAGGGAAAAAATTGATTAATATTTTTCTTTGTAAGCTATCAATCTATATTATATAATATGGAGAAAAATACAAGAGCAGATTTTCATATGTTTAGTTGCATGCTTGATATCTAGTAGGCCTAACTGGCAACCATACTGCTGATTTTTCAGTTTTCTAGCTCTAATATTATAAAAAAGAAACTTGTCACCCGCATTGGGCTCCCTACGATATATGTGATTGTTTTTAGTGCTATTTGACATGTTTTGGATACAAAGAGTATACAAAAAATTGATTGCCTTATGATGGCTACAAAAATTATGCTAAAAGCCATCGAGAAAAGGAGAAATCGTGGAATCTTGACAATAGGAGGGGCATTTTCCTCAGGAACCCGAGGGATGTCATTACTGGGGTCTTCGAAGTGGATTCCCATTGTGTTTTCAACCATGATGGTGATCTTTTTATCCAGAGCTTTTACCAGCAGTTGGAGATACTCAATTTGCATGAAGAGGTCATTGAAGATTGCTTGTTTGTCAATGAGATCCCTTCCTAGCAAAAACTTTATATGCCAATATAGATCAACCGTGTGATAATACTTGGTGTCCCTTATTCTAATAGAACCAATATTAGGAATCCAAGCTATCATTTTTTATTTGACTTTACTATTTGAAATGTGTTGCCGAGTACGAAAGACGTCTTCTTCCAGAGCCTCCGTCGCTTGGTTGAAGGAGGAGTTTGAGCCTGATATGATTCGACAACTTTGACTGCATCTTGATGCATCCTTGGGAAGGGGAGGCTTGGTCGAGGGCGTCAGCCTCTAGCTTGGGTCCCACTCCTATTTATGTTGGCTCGCTTGATTACTAAATGTCGCTTACCCTGAAAGGTGCGGGCACTCTTACACCAAGGGAGAGCACTTTTATCCAGGATTCGTCCATCTCTTTGTTTCCTAATACCAAATTTGATTTCTTCCTTACTCTACATGTTTACTTAGAGAGAAATGAAGAGGGGATGGTTAATACTTACTCTCAACATTGCTATAATGGTTGAGGAGTGTGCTTTCCTATGGAAGTGTTGACCACAAGGATGGGTATAGGCCTCATAAAACTAGAGTAAATGTAGGGATTTGATTCCATGCGTAGGATTGATCCGATGCGACTCTTTCATAGTGATGGGAGCCCTCATTGCCTTCTAGTTTTTTGTTCAGCTGAAGCCGAGGTTATTCATGAGACATCTCTCACTCATGCCTGTATCTCCATGATTATCCTCAATTATGCAATCAACCTTGTCAATCCTCGTCCAATTTAAGGTTGGAGGTGACCAATTTATGGCCCATTAATGTTGTTGATGCCCGAAGTTTCTCTTGGAAGATCTTCCTGTAGACTGTATTTTGGGAACTCCTTTTCTTGCTGTTGTTGAACCTCATGGATCCGTTAGGACAACTCAAGGCCACCCAGCCTATTCCATCACGATTCCAAGCATAACAAAAGGGTATCCACCTATTAAAAAGATACTTGCCTTCATTTCAAAGCCCCAGTCAAATATTGTGTTTTGTTCAAGCCAACCTAAGAGTCTGGTCATTATCAATACATGGGATGATCTAAACAACAGGCTAGTGACAAAACAGGTTGATGACAATCTTGACTGGGAAACTTATTCTCAAAACTAGGCTCTTCATTAGGAGTTATGATGGTCTGAAGGAATTGAATTCGGTTTGCCTGGATTCTCTTCTAACACAAGCATTCATGTAATACCTCCTCAACATCTTATAGGGAGAATGCATCAAGCTTCTACTCTTGCTGCTCGAGAAAAACTAATATAAATGGGAGATATCACCAGACTAAGATCTACATTCAGAAGGTGGTTCTGTCAAAATTCTCAACGATGGAGAGAGACTCAGATCATTCTTATTTTATGATAAATCGAATGAGAGCATTGCAGTCTTGGCCCCAGCAAGATCCTTCTTATCTTTTTCATCAAATAAATTACCATCAGTATCAAGCCATGTGGGATCATATATGCTTATGGAGTGACAGGTATAAATATTATTATTACATAATAAAGTTTTCTAGTCACTTCAAATCAAATACCAACCCTGAACYAGCCTGGCTTGAGACTTGGTGGCAAAWTTTTGGGTTAAACCCARGTGCAATACATCCAGATGTATTGAATKTTGAACAAATGTTTCATCATTTAAATCTTTCAGATAATGTTCATCGACTTAATCAGATCTCAAGCATTGGGTATATGACAAAATTCATAAGTTAAACCCAAGTGCAATACATCCAGATGTATTGAATGTTGAACAAATGTTTCATCATTTAAATCTTTCAGATAATGTTCATCGGCTTAATCAGATCTCAAGCATTGGGTATATGACAAACTTCATAAATGAGAAGCATTCTTGGGTTATCCGAACAAAGTATGTTCTCCAACAAGAAGAAGACAACAATGAAGATCCAATGATGTGCAGGGAGGTCTATACTTAGCACTGGGACCCATATCATTTCAATCACTTTCATGATCAACTGGTGGAATAAAATGGTGGAACCCATCCACTTTCATGTCTTACTGGCCGACAGTGGTGCCAGTCCTTTCATGTCTTACTGGAAAACAGTGGTGTCAGTCAGTTTTCATGGATTTCCGTCATAAATCTCCACTTTGTAATGTTTCAAATAAGAGTATCTTAGAAACCTAGAGCACTTCTCTAGCTTTTGGCATGGTTTGACCCACATTTCTAAGATTCCTTAATACGTGGAAAGTAGATTTGAAATTTGGTTGGAAGGTTCTTGCATGTTCTCTCCGCCAAATCTTAAAAGTGGATTTGATTCTAAGCAAATAGTAAAGTGTCTTGTCTAGTATTTTCATGAGAATGATTCTCTTCTCCAAAAATTTATATAAGGAGGTGAGAGATTCATTTGAAGGGAGTCAGTTTTTGGAGTCAATTTGAGTCTGTAATTCCGAGTCTTCTAAGATCCCTCTCTTCGAGCTTTGGGTCTTTCTGATAGGTTGCTTTGATAAGCCTGCGTGATTCTGGCTCGACCAACACGAACCTAAAGTGGCAGAAGCGTTTAGTTTCAGTCTGTGTGTCTGTCTGTTGAGAGAAAGAGCAATCTGTGCTCAAAGTCTGTATATCTATTCCATTCTGGCTCTTTTAATATAAATCAGCTTCCGCATATTATCTTTGAAAATTGTCTATTATCTTGTCTCTGTATTATGCTCTATCTGTTTGCCTACTATTGCGATTGTCTGGAGTTCACTGGAAGGTTATGCGAAAGTTCACTGGAAATCTTTGCGAAAGTTCATTGAGGGGATTACCAGAAGTTCACTTAGGTCCTAAATAGCGTCTGTAGTAAGTCGCGCTAGGCAGGTGGCCGCTAAGGGAAATTTTGGGCGTTGGGTTGTTCGAAGGTTCATGCTGGGATCTTTCTTGGGTTCACATAGGAGGTTTTCTGGGTTCACATAGGTGATTTTCTAGGTTCATGCTGATATTGCAAAAGGAAGTAGTCTGCAAAGGCAGGAGACAAAGACAATTTTTATTCAAGCTTCATTCTCCGTCGGAGGAAGCCTCTGAGTTACAATTGGTATCAGAGAATACCATTGAAGAAGCATGGATCAAGAAAATGCTAAATTGGGATCTTTTCACCCATCCTGAATCTACTGAGTTCAACCTTTCTACTTCCGACCAAGAAAAAGCCTGTTTGTCCCAAGAATGGCAAACATACATTTCAGAAAATAATCTCTGGATTTCTTTTTATGAATGGAAAAGAAAATCCCAAAATCATGCAGTCCAGATGATGGAAGGAGGAAAAGAAGGGTCTACCCACCATGAATGGAAAAACCTGGAAGGAAAAACTATCGAATCCACAACAACCTTTCTTCCTTTTAAAGGCATTATTCTTGAAGACAGTAATGGATAGGTCAAATCTATACCCTTAATGTTAGCTGATGAAGCCACCCAACTCTCGGGTGTAGAAAAAGGAGTCCATTCCATATCAAAACAAGTAAATTGGACTAATACTGCTCTTAGAGGTATGGCCACACATACATTTGTGACCAATGATTATGCTAGAAAAGGGCATATTAGAGACCTGCAAGTCTCTACAAATACAATAGCCCAATCAGTAAACCAGATAAATGACAGAGTTGCAGACATCTATGACCGTGTTGGAAAAACACAAAACATAGTGATACAAAACACTGAGGATTCTGCAAAAAATCATGAAGAACTGATGGAAGGACTAGGAGAAACCTTCTTAGTCATCGGGAAAACTCTGTTAGAGATCAAGAAAAAAGACACTACTCCCGACAAACCAATTCCCTAATCTTTTATTCTCCCTCACTCTCTGATTTCTATTATTTCCCCTATATATAAGCCCGAAGAAAAGTCTAGCAAAAAGAAATTCCCAATCCATTTTCCAAAAGAAGAACCAAATTCTTCTTCTTCTTCCACAAACCCCAATCTATCTCTGGTTTTTGTCCAAAGACCTTCATATGAAAATATCTCACACCATATGAATAGGCTGCCTGCACCTGATCTTCTAGGAAAAGGAAAGATGCCTGAATCCCAATCATTTGCAGAAGATTGGTTCCCTGAATGGAACATAGATGGTCTGTCAGTAGGGCAAGTCCGACAACTATTGGATAGAATGTATGTCTCCTATAAAATCATGTGTATGAAAGGCAAAATTGAGACATAAGCATGCAAATCTTTGATCGAGTGCTTCACAGGGACGTTAAGCAAATGGTGGGAAGTCATCTCCTCACCTATTATGATAACAAAAATGGACGTAGAGGTACTAAGAGATGAACAAGGAGATGTTGTCTATCATCTCAATGGAACTCCTCAGAACAATATGATAGGATCCCTCACCACACTAATTTTGGAACATTGGTGTGGTACTGAAGAAGAATTGGCTGACAAGCACGAAATGATATTAATGAATATCAAATGCAGAAAAATGTCAGAATATGAGGAATTCCACAAAGAATGGACTCAAAGAATATTTGAGGTAAAAGAAAGTTAGAATCTTTTATGGAAATAAGTATACCTTGCAGCAATCCCTAGCAAGTTTGTAGAATATCTCAAAATGCAAGAGGTTTTCAAATTACCTTATGAGATGTATACTTGGGGAGAAATGTATTCTCTTATCACTAAAGCCCTAATTGGACTATTCTCTTATCATATTCTCTTATAAATATGAAAGTTCAGAATTCTATCCAAAAATTGTCTCACCTACCTAATAGCAAATCCATTTGTGAGAAATATGGCCTATACCTCACAGATCCCACCAGAAGAAAGAAAAAGAAATTTAGGGAATTCAAAGATTAAAAACCTCCAAACCAAGGAAGATATAGACAAAAAACTCACTATTATGATCCTGAGGACATTAAGATGAAAACACATTCCAGCCAAGCAATGCAACAAGTTCAATGTTGTCTTTGCGGCAAAACTGGACACATAGCAAGTTCTTGTCCAAAAGGGAAAAAATTGAGAATATCCAAAGGGAAAATATCGGAACAAAGGGCCAAAGAAGCACATTAGAAGGCTAGTATAGAAACAACACAACAACTAGCACACAGGGTTCACTGCAACAGATGTGGGGCAAATGACCACTTAACAAATCAATGCCCACATCATCCTTTTGTCAAAAGAGAAGAAGTCCATCTACTTCATGAAGGATGTTGTTCTGAATCCACAGAGACTTTAGACTTTGAATTTAGCTCAGCTGATGAAGAAATTCTTCTAAATCATCAGTGTAAGTGTAACAATCCAAATTTTTGTTCTTGCGAAGATTCTTCTGAATCGGATTTTGTATCTAGCCCCCGAAGGCACAGAGAAAAAATAAAGATATGCATGTACCATAGCACTGGAGATCAAGATGCCCAAATGCTAGCTCAAATAAAAGCCTTGCTAGAAGGGGATATGAAAAAATCTTTACTTAAAACTATGACAGCATGACAGAAGCAAAGCAATCTAGAATCTTCCCACAAAGCATGGATTAAATCATTATTTCTAGAGGCTTCATTTGAAAGAAATACCAAGTCTTTCATTAAGCACAACAAGGAACCCAAGTTGCAACATCCTTCACTCACGGACTTGGCAAAAGAGGTATTTTATCTAAAGAAGGAAGTTGTTGAACTCAGGCTAAAGATGAAGCAATATGAAGAGGTGTCTAAAGATTGATATAAAGTTGATTCATGGGCAAGGCAAGAAATAAAAGCCTTAAAAGAC
>JASDQU010096029.1:3835-21709 GCA_032191745.1 Picea mariana | reverse complement strand
TTCACCTTTTCACCTTAATCATTGTGGTACCTATCACTTATAAGTCCTTCTTTTCTATGGTCCCACCCACCCCTTTCCCTTACATGCACCCCTCATATCCAAATGGGCACCACTCAAAACCAAGACCTGCAAGCTTCCATCACTCAGACCAAGGAGTCCCTCAACCAAGTGACTTCTGAGATTGCTTCTACCAATTACCACATTGAAAAATTAGAGACCAACATCTAACAACAATTTTATGCCATGGATGCCAAATTCATGGGACAATTTTCTACCCTTCAGTTTGTTGTCAACCAGTTTTTGAACCGCCTATTGGAATAATGCTTACAATAGAATTGGTTTGGATTTGGTTTGAATCTGTTGGAGGTTGTTGAGAGATTCTCTCAACAACTATCTCTATGTTTGGAGATACTTGGATCTGATTCCAACTATATATACATGTAATATTGTGTGTAATATTGGTAATAGAAATAATATTCCTGTGTGTAATTGTGAACTATGTATGTTCTCTCGAATTTTATCTTGGTATTAGAGCTTGTTCTAGCTTAAATACCTCGTGGGATGGCCAGGAAAATGTGAGAGTTTTGGGAGCCGACACTTTGTAAATTTGCGTGAGAGTGGATTGTTTATTTTTATTTTTATTTTCTGTGTGAGAGTTTATGTGTGTATGTTTGAGAGTATTAATTACGATGTGTGTAAGAGAGGCGTTCCATAAGAGAGAGCTACAACAGTCATTTTTTGTTGAGAGAGTCGTCATCTATTGTGTGTAGATCACTGGAGAAGGAGTCGTTGCATGGAGGAGTCTTGATTTATTTGTGTATTGCAATTTCTAGGGCCCATGATCAAAGCCAATGACAACCTACCTTGCGTGCATGAAAATCAAGGCAGTTAGATCAAGGAGGCTCACAGATTGGTGGAAGATAGTGAAAATTGTGGGCGTCTTCATTTTTTTCAGCTCAAATCAACTGGCACGAGTTTCAGTGAAGATATGGAATAGTACAGACATACTTACAAAATCCAAGCCACACTTTTTGGATCAGTGCACGATTTCAATGATCTCTGGTATTTTTTCCTTTGCTTCACTCGCCCAATCGAGGGAGAGATTTCGATCAACATATACAGCATTTGGTCATTTATACAAAGTCTAGCATAAGCATAATCAAAAGTAATATTGATTTCATTAGTAGCATATCATTTTTTAATTAATGTAAGAATTATTTGTTTGTAAAAATATATTATGAAGAACCAATTACATGACAATGTAACATGATCTAAATTGGTGGTTCTTAACGTACTTCGGTGCCACAAGAACTCATCACCAATTTGGTTATGTATACAGTTATTTGGGGTTCTTGTTGTCCTTCAGTGCTTCAAGATTGTCAGTTACAGGTTATCCTTGTGTATATTGTTGTAAATGCGTTTAAAGAAGGTCAGTTGTATGATTGACTCCTGAAAATAACCAGTAATTAGATCACTATCCTATATAATTGTCCAAATTTTCTCTTCGAGGTAATTCCACATATGGTAGTGTATCCATAGGATCATTCAGTATTGAGATTGTCCTTCAAGAGGTTGAGAAGCATCAATTCTACAAATTCATCAATGACGGTCAGAAGCATTGTTGTCTTAAATGAGTTGAAAGGGAAGCTCGAAGTTGTGGAGAAGAAAGAGTGTCTGTCAGAATATTTCGGAGTGGATGGGAGGGTTGATGAAGACCATATCAAGACAAATATCTATGTTGAAATTTGAGTATTGTAATTATGATATAATACTTGTAATGTAAGCATTATGGGAGGGTGTTGGAATAATTCTTACAATAGAATTGGTTTAGATTTGGTTTGAATACGTTGGAGATTTGTTGGAGGTTTTTGAGAGATTCTCTCAACAACTATCTCCATGTTTGGAGATAGTTGGATCTGATTCCAACTATATATACGTGTAATATTGTGTGTAATATTGGTAATAGAAGTAATATTCGTGTGTGTAATTGTGAACTATGTCTTCTCTCTCAAATTTTATCTCTGCCCCCGGGACCCTGTTGACGGGTGAAAATGATCGTCCGTCAATTGGAAGAACGAGTCTGGTCTGGGGTTGTCCAAATAACCCAATCCCTTTGGTGTAACTTATTCTGACGGGTTTAATGGCCCCGTTAGCTAATCTAAAAGTCCTAAAGAAACAAATAAAAAGAATGAAATAACTAACAAATTACTAATTACTATGTGTGTGTGTGTGTGTGTGTGTGTGTGTACATACGTATGACGTAACTACTGTAGACATATTTAAATAGAAGATTTACTTATCTTATTTATGTACATGATATACACACTGCAAGTTTTAATCTAAACTTACAAAAACTCAATGTAGAAAAAATGACTGCTTTGAAAAAAGAAGATAAAGAAAGCACATAGGATATTTTTTCATTTTTTCTTTATCAATCTAAACTAATAAGAAAAAATACTATGAAACAGAAGTGTGTGGATGGTCAAAAGCCAGACCATATACTTGTGTTTTAGTGATGAATAAATGACAGAAAAACATAAATGAGCTAACCTCTTAGCGAGCTAACGATATGCATCCATACATCTGTACGATTAGAGAACATCCAACCACCTTGTCCAAGAGGGAAACCTACAATGAACCTTAAAATTGTTCTGAATAAATGAAGAACAATGTGTTGGCGGTTGAGTTTTAATAACAGAAAGAATGATACAAATAATTACTGTGATCTTATGATTCCAAGCAATTACATTGAGATAAATCTAATTGTAACAACGTTGCATTTAATCATTCAACTAAAAATTAAAGAGAAATATTTTCATTTGAGCTGAATAAATGATCACTCTCTTTAATATCTGAAGCATCAAATATGGACGATATTTAGAGAATTATCCCAAAAACATAACATATTTTGAAGTCTAAAGCTATCAAAAAACTATTAGTTTATCAAAATAAACAAACTACAAATGAAAACACCATTTACAGGAAGCTAAAGCTGAAATGTAAATTTTTGTTCCATTCAAGTTTGTGAATTAATCATCCACCTTCAGACCCGGGCTAAGATGTCTTCTATTACAAAATACTATGAATTTAAAGAGTTCAGGTAAACTAAGCATCCTATCTTCTAAGATAGGATCAAATCCCAAGATGATTTACTAGTTACAAAAATAGAGGGTGATAAAACCACTCAATATCAAATTGTATCTCCCAGAATTATAAAAGTTTTGTTTCTGTTCAAAATGAGCCAAAAGGAAATGGCTAATTAACTAAGGTCAGAAATAATCCATCTTTTGAGATCACCAACAGATATATGGTATCCTGAAAGAAAACGAAATGAAGAAATTAGACATTTATTCAACTAATGTTTTCCAAAAAATTTCATGAGAATTGACTAGCTACAAAATCTGTTGATTATGTAGTTAGTCTTATTTTAAACAACAGAAATATAATTCAATCTATATTGATTATAAAAATAACAATAAAAGAACAACTAAGATACAAACAAATCTTACCTTACAACTGAATACTAAATTCGACTTATAAAATCTCAGAGTTGATAACTGCTTTGTTATTTTCAAGTTTGTCCTTGCCTTTGTGTTCTGATCTTGAGTTTTTGGTTTTCACTTGTTAGTGAGTCAATCTGAGCCGTGAGGGTCTTGATATTTGCCTAAAGGACCAGGACATTTGTGTAATAATTGTCTATCCAATGCAAACACACTTCACATTGTAGATCGGGGACAATTGGTTGAGGAAACACATGACCGTGCGCCAAAATGCTACCACTATCCACAGTGGGTTTTTGATTGAGTTTCATCCCTTGAAAATCTTCATTATGTTTGAGGCATGGTGGCAGATTATCTACAAAATCGTAAGTCTAACTGAGATCCAGTTTATGGTAATTTGGGTCTTCCTCTGCCAAGAAATTTTCGATCTCGGAATCGGAGCTCTCATGGAACTCGATCACTTTGATTGAGCTCACATGAGCTTTTTTTTTATTTTGTAAACTCCTCGAGATTAATATCCCAACTCTTTTTTTATTAAACCCTATGTCCAAATTGTTATTTGACAGTTTGTGCGAATACCTATTTACGATCTTTGCAATGGTGTTAGGGAAAACATACTGCTCACGCTCAAGAGATTTAATGACTCTAGGGTTAGCATCTGGTTGCTTGAACATAGGATCATTGAGCGTAGCCTTATCATAGGGTTCTTTGCATAAGAAAACTGGTCTGTCACTGGAAGGAGCAAAGGGATTTTCCAACATAGTATTATCAACCACAGGCATCTCTACAGGATTTAAGGTAACGAAGTCGTTGCGAGTTAGGAAAGTATCCCAATCATCACCCTGTAGTTTCAAATGGTGGACTAACAACAACCTAATTAACCCATGGTGGAATAAACTAGAATTCAAACTCTGCCTTTTATATCTCTTAGCCATTTTATATAAACTCCTCAATAAATAAAATGGCATGTTTAACTGAAACCCGATGAAGTGCATTAACAGTCTTATGTGGTAAAGGAAAACAAGCCTATAGAGTCCTTCACAAGTAAAAAATTTCCTTAACACAGCCAGTAACCCATGCCATCTATTTTTCGACAGAGAAATTGGCATACCTTTGTTACCGCACTGGATCTTCCGAGAGGTAATGAACAAACTCCATGGAACCTCCTCTAACTTGGAATTTTTAAACCATTTTTTCCCGGTAAGGGGAAGGCCCATTGCCTCGCTCAAAAACTCCTCGATGATTTCTATTTGAAGATCTCCCACTTTGGCTCGGCATCCATCGAAAGAGAGGGAGAAATTATGGGCTGCTTGCAAGTTGTAACCCTGGAATTTCTTCAGAAACTCAACCCAACCCTGACTCTTGAGGTCTTCACTCATATCGTCATACAAAAGCAAGGTTTGGGAGCCATTTGGTTCAACACGGATGACAGGGGCCATAAGGGTTCGAACAACCAGCCACGAAGGCAGGCAGAGTTCACTGTGAGTATGAAGGGTTTCAAAAAACAGAGGAAACCAGAGAAAAAACCAAAGGAATACAACTCATCAATACTCTAGCACGACCAAAATGAGAGCATAAAGGGTTTCAAAATAGAAAATCGTGCATTTTGTGCAATGAATGCCAGGGGTACAGAACGAAACCCAAGACTTTAACTTGGAATGATGGACCTGTCGATTCAAACTGCCACCTAAAACGAAGAGGTGCTTTACGAACCAAATCATAATGACCAAAAATAAAAAATGATTTACCAAAAATTATAAATGAAACAAACCCATAGTCTATTGCCAATCGATTCTTGGTGTATCATTTAAGTACTCAATATATATCTCATAACCCATGAGCAACTTAAAACAATTGTTCTATTTATATAAGATAAGCTTCAAAGCAAAACAACACTCCTTAAAAGATTTGTAAGAACATTTACCCTTCTAGAGAAATAAGCCTTATATACAATTGCAATATAATTATAATTTTCAATGCTTCATGCATGCTTTCAGTCATGAACCAAGCATGAAAACGAGAAATAGGAACAATCGAAACACCCTTTTACAGACGAAAATTTCACCTTCAAATAGCAATATTTATATGACAAAGCGTAGGCAGTTATAGAAATTATTATTTGTCGCTTTAAAAGGTGAAAATATTGTGGGGCTGCCAACAAGAGCGACTTACTGGAAAAAGCAGTTATCTATGCATCACCGATGAGTTCATGTTAGGACTGCTTAAAATGATTACAAATTAAAAACAACTGAAGGACATCAAGCATCCCAACAATCATTACACAGTCCAGCTTCAGACATCTTCCTGTTTAAATGGAATCCGGTGACAAATTTTAAAAATGAGATTAACGATGTTCAAGTCAATGGCTCTGATACTGTTGACACGGCCACTGCTACCAAAAGGCATCCATAGCCTCAGAAGGGATGTCAATTAACCCACTATGACACCTCTACCATGTCCAAGAAATTTCAATTCAAAATAAAGGATGCTTATGACCAATATCAAAATTTATACCTGAGAATTTTCTTTAACCTGACATTGCTTCGCTACAAGCGGGCCTGTTTAGTACCCCGAGTTGTATTGGCATCATGCATGCATTTACCCATTGCCAGAAGACCCCGTTAGTATCCTGGTGGGTTTACAAACACTTCCCACAACTCTTGAGAAATTGTTTACAATTTGATATAATTTTAAAAATATTTGGAAGAGCGGGGTGATGCTAAAAATTCCAGTCTTTAGAACACTTGTTATTTTTTAGCCTTTCCCTTCATTATGATATGAAGTTAGTTTCTAGAAAAAACCAATTTTTTAAGGACAATAAGGCATACTTGAGTTGCTTTCTTTAAAAGTTGTAACAACATAAAAAGATTAAAGATGATCATGCATGCTCATGATTATAAAGTGAGACCAGGAAATATGTTACAAACAGAAAATTTCTTTAGCTAGTCTATGTTTCAGCAATTCACAGTATCGATGCTATTGAGAGGACCTTAACAGTTGATTCATAATGATGCATTCTAGCTCCCTTTTATGAACTAGAAGGTGACACAGACATAAATTTAACCAAAAAGCAGCGAAAACAAACAAAATGAAAATAACCTAAAGCTGAAAAATAAAAAATAAATCAAAATAGAAAAATATGTACAAAAGGTGGATCTGGGACTTGTCACGAAAAATATATTTTGAGAGCTTGTCCATTCACCAGGAAGGTGTTTGGTTGTCCCTCTAAATTTTGTAGGCAAAAAGAGCTAGGACTTAGTTTTTCATGGATTAAGAAGGGTCCCAACCATAGGTTTTGGAACTTGGTATGTTCCCCTTTTCCCTCATGAGGTTTATCCCATTTGAGAACCAGATCTCCTACCTCGAAGTCCCTATCCGAGGAAGAATTTGAATCGAACCAGCTTTTAACAATATGTTGATGTTGATCCAGTCTTTCTTTTTCTTTTGCTCTTACTTCCTATAATTTCAACAAAGCATTAATCCGACTTTCAAGAGGAGTGTAATCCTCTTCTTGAACTTTCTGTGATAATTGCAGAGAGGGAAGCAAAACATGAGGAGGGAGAATCATTTCTCTTCCGTAGATGAGAAATAAAGGAGAATTACCAACAAATGTTTTCGGTGTCACCCTTTCAACCCAGAGCACGTTAGAAAGTGCATTGTACTAGTTCCTGTGGTTTTTAGAAGCTGTCCTCTTGATGATCTTGATCAGGTTTTATTTGTTGATTCTGCTAAGCCGTTTCCTTGGGGGTAATAGCTGGAAAAATATTTGAGTTTTATCCCTTTTTCCAAATAAAAAACACTCATATCGAGGGATGAAAAGTAGGAAGCATTATCGAACACCAAACACTCAGGAATATTGAATTGAGTAATGTTGTTTGAATTAAGGAAATATATTACCTGACTAGTGTTTACCACTTTTAGTGGTGCAGCTTCAGACCATCTAGTAAAATAATCTGTTGTTGTAATGATGTACTTATGATGCTGCGAGGAAGTGGGGTTAATCGGCACTATAATGTTAAGACCCCACTACTGAAAAGGAGAACCTACCAAAACGGGCTACAAAGGGAATGTTTCCTTCTGAACTCATCCAGCAACCTTTTAGCATATTATGCATTTACGACATAATGCATGGGCATCTTTGAATAATGTGGAAGAATAATACCTAGCTCTTAATACTTTTTGAGCAGTGGTGTCTCCACCAAAGTGCCCACCAGCTTCTCCTTCATGCAGTTAAGATAATACTTTATCAACTTCATCTCTTTCCAAACAATGCATGAGGACATTATCAAAAATTTTACGGAATAATACGCCATTTACCAGCTGGAAAGGTGCAGATTGTAGTCTTAATGCTCTTCTCTTTTTGGATCAAGATGGCGAGGAGAAGAACCGTGTGCTAGATAAAACTTGATGTCATCAAACCAAGAATTAGCAACAACTTGTGTACAATAAATTTGATTTTGAATATGTTGATTTATGGTTAAGACATTAATTTGACTTTGTTGCTCGTTAACTGAATCAGCCACTAGTTTTCATAAACCTTGACCTCTGACAATTTGTGCAGGGGTAATTTCGAGGTCATACTTTTGTAACGATGTCATCCAGTTTTCCCATTTTTCACCCAATTCCTTTTGTACTAACAAATTTCTGACAATAGGATAAGGCATAATGACTTTAGTTATGGATTTCAGTGGATATGATCGAAAATGTTTTACTTCTTAAAAAACTGTATAAGCCCGTTGATCTACAGCTGGGTAATTAAGATCTGCTCCTTTGAAGGATGAGATCATAAAGGAAATGGGGATTTCATTGCTTTCAGTGTTCTTTTGGGTCAATACAGTGGCATAAGATCGATCAGAGGCGAATGTATAAAGAGTGAAATCTTGTGAGAAATCAGGACTCATTAAGGAAGGAGCCTCCACTATGGCTTTTTTTATGGAATCAAAGGCATGATTTTCCTGCGGTCCCCAATGATACTGAACATCCTTTTTAATTAAGTTTTGCAATGGCCTTACCATTTCTGAAAAACTCGTGACAAACCTTCTGACAAAATTGATCTGGCCTAAAAAAGATTGCATAAATGTTTTGGAGGAGAGGGGAGGAAGTTTGGCAATGGCTTGAGTTCTTCCAGGATCGATGATCATCCCATCACTGGATACTATAAATACAAGAATTTTTCCTTGTTCCACTACAAATATAGACTTCTTAGGGTTGAGAGATATGTCGTACTTGCAGCATCGTTGTAGGACAGACCTAAGGTGAGACAAGTGATATTTCTTGTTTTTGAAGAAAACAGTAATGTCATCAAGATAGACCACTATGGATTGGTTGATGAGACCACAAAAAGCAATATCCATTGCTCTCTGAAAAGTGGCCCCGACATTTATAATCCCAAAAGGCATTTTCCTGTAGGTGTAAGTAACCCATGGGGTACGAAAAGTGGTTTTTAACTAGTCTAGGGGAGACATGAGGACCTGGTTATATCCTGAAAAACCGTCTAGTAGTGACAGTCTTTCGGAACCAGATACCTGCTAAAGAATTTGTTCCATTGGAGGAATAGGATAATTGTCTTTGTCAGACGCTCGGTTCAAGTTCTGAAAATCGACACAGAGTCGAATTTTGCCACTTTTCTTCCTTACAGGGACAAGATTATACACTCATTATGTGTGTCTTACTGGGAAGATTATCTTTGCATTCAATAGTTTGTTTAGTTCTTTCTTAACTGTCAGTTCCAGCTTAGGGTACATCTTTCTCAACTTCTACTAAAAAGGTTGAGTCTGGGGTTTCATGGGGATGATTTGTTGTCTTATGTTAGGGTTAAAAATTTTTAAATCATCATATGTCCAAGCAAAGACATCCTTGAATTCTCTAAATAGTTTTATAAAAGCAGACCTCTCCTGCTCGAAACACCCCATTCCCAGATTAATATATTGTGGATTATCTTTAGTCCCTAGATTTAGCTTTTCATGAGTCAAGGAAGAACTGTTTGTTTTACAATTTACCAATTTTCTGAATTTATCATGCAAATCATAAAACTTTTCTAGTCTTACCATGGATTTAGGGATAGAATTTACTAGATCCGATATTGATTCGGGAGACCTCGGGTCTGATATTACTGTAAAATTGCAGAGATCTTCATCATGGGTCCATTCATCAATAACTGCACCTTGGAAGGTGTCCTCCATGTGCAAAAAACTGATGATCTGTTGATCATCATCAAACACTCTCCAGTTAGTGACGTTGTCTAGGACTGATGGTCTGAATAATAACTCGATTGAAAATGAATTTGGATAAATACCTTCTATGGTAAAAAGTTTGGAAGTAACATTAGCTAAGAAATCATCCTCAGAATTGTTTAATCTCAGAATGGAATTGATGTTAAATGCAGAAAACTTGTGCATTAGATTCCATACCTTGGCTTGATAACTTTTCAGGTGTGGTGATAGGCAATGTATAGAGTTTCTTACAAGTCTAGCCACAATTTCTGAATCACCAAATACCATTAAGTTATGTACACTCATATCTACCTCTTTTTTGAGTCCTTGCAAAATTGTCTCGTATTCGGTGGTGTTGTTTGTACATTCGAACTCTAATCGACAGCCGATAAAAGTCTTATTCCCTGTCAGGTTGATGAGTACACATCCTGCACTAGATCCTTCTCTAGATTTGGATCCATCAAAGTAGAGAGACCATATGTGAGCTTTGTCGGCAGTGTTTGGCACATTTGGTAAAGCTCCTGACTGTGTGCATGTCGTGAGCTCCGACTGTTGTTCCGTATCAGCAATGGTGGAGGTTTCATCCATGAAGTTACCAAAGAAGGTGTTCATTCCCTACATTTTGAGTGAATTAATGGAAGCAGTAGATGGTTCATTAGTGTCATTCAAATCCGTCACGGTGTGCTTGAGGTAACGCTCACAATTAATCATAATTATGTTTGGCTTTCCATTCTCTGGTAGCCACAAATGAGACCAGTCTATTGCAAAGTATCCATGTAGTTGTTCGGACCAATCCCTGCTTAAGAATAAACCGTAAACTTTGGGGATGTAAACAACAATGATATAAATAATTTGGTGAACCTTAGGATTAGAGGATAGCCTAACGAGTACATTCTTTAGTTCACCAATTACCTTAACATTCATCTGGTCAAGTTGAATGATTTTAAGACTAGAAGGTTGAACTTCAACATTGATTTTTTGGCAAACAGACAAAGGCATCACATTTGATGATGCGTCAGAATCTACCATGCAATTATGTACATTTCTATTGAAAATTTCAAAAGTTAATAAAAAAGGTGGGACATTTTTGCGAGTATTAACAGCAGAATTCTGCTGATTTTTAGCCGCCATCCCTGAAATTACTTTATCTACATTTGATACAGTTTTTTCAGTGAGGTCCCTTTTATCTGAGGGTTCAGGTGTTGTTTTAGCGGGGACCTTTTGAGCTATTTTAGGACTGATTTCTGCAATTTTCTTGCTATTCAAATTGTTGTTGTTACTATTTTCTACAATGTTCTAAAGCATTTTCTGCAAAAGAAAAGGAAACTTTAAAAGTTCGTAAACAGAAATATTAGCTCTAATTTCCTTTAGGTCTTCGATCAAATTATATTCTAAACTTGGGGCTGCTAAATTCTGTTTTGTTTCAGTTTGTTTAAATTGTTTCAGAGGCAAATTAGTACTTATTTTGGAAGAGAGTTTACTCTGAGCTTTACTTTTGGTGTTGTAAGGATGGACAGTTTCGAAATTGGCTTGAAAAATACTATCGAAAAAATGCCCGAAGACATTGGGAGATGATTCCTCTTCTTTGATTGTTTCCTCTTCAAATACATCTTCAGAATTCTCAGGGGGGACTAAGTTATCATGTGCTTCAAGGATAGTATGTATAGTGTATTGTAAGCTTTCAAAATTCAGACCCTCGGGGGTTGGGTTTGGTCGGTTTGAGGGAAAAGGTTTTCTAAAAGGAGGTTCGTAACTTCCTTTGCTTGAAGATGCTTTTTCAGCTAATCTCCTCAAGTCCATGACTTGATTTGATAATTTATGGATGACCTTTTGTAAACTTTCCAAATCTGAGGTTTCTAATTGAGTTTTGGTTTAGGGAGGTCTAGGAAGAATTTCAATTTTCTTCTTAGAAGATGGGGTTATTTCTACCTCATTACTGAGATTATCTTTCAAGCTCAAAATATCTTTTTCGATCTGGCTTGCCTCCTCGAAGGCTTCTAGTAACGTTGACTTCTTAGACCTTTTAACCCAAATTGCTACATTACGGTGTAGGGATTTGGTGTAATATGCCACAATGAGGTTTTCCGCGGGCATTGAATCAATGGGGATTCTATTTTTTAATGTGAAGAACCTTTGGTTAAAACCTTTTATTTTCTCCTTAGGGTTCATCTTTAAGTTGGAGAGTTCCATGACTAAGACTTCGAGAGATTTATCATCTCCGAACTTCTCTAGGAAACAAGATTCGAATTTGTCCCAAGATAAAATGGTGTGATGTTGTTGGGAGAAATACCAAGTAGAGGCATTGCCCTCAAATGTGTAAGGAAAAAGTCTACATACTACATCTTCATGTTCTACACTTTGGAGTCTAATGGCTAGCATGAATTTTTTTATGTGATCTTTGACGATTTTCTTAGAATCAGGGTTGAACTTAGGTAACCATTTATCTAGATGTTTTGGTAAAGCATGTTGGGGTCCATGTACAACCATAGTGTCTTGGTCAAGCCAAGGTCTAGCGGGATTGTTTTGATTTTCCATGGGCGTAGGCGGTGTCGAAGGCTGAGATGGTTCAGATGAAGAACTGCCTTCGTCAGATAACTCTCCTTCTAAAGAGGAAGGAGATGAATGAGGTGGTGAAGGTGGGATACCACATCCTCTAGATCCAAGAGTAGGGGTATGGTCAGTGTTGGAGCCGCCTTTTTATTTTTTGGTTCAAATTTATTTTAAAGGTCAAATTTCGGTTCTTAAGTTCTTTTTCGCTTCGTGACATTCACCTACTGAAAATCTCAATATTCTCAACATGTGAAATAGCGGTAGATGTGATGTTTCACAATTTACCACTTGTTATCATTTAATGAAGGTTGTTGCATTTTGTACCTCGGAATATCTCTCTTCGAGAGTTACAAGTCACAAGATTTACACACCCTGATGTGCGAGGTCGTGAAAAGTTTTAAAATCTTACCTCAGGTGAAAGCTAAGAGTGAGACCATGTAAACCCTAGTCAAGTGCTATTGGGATTTCGTGTCTCGACGTTCACTTTCTCCTAAAACATTACCGCTAAAACTCTGAAACACAAAGCCACGAAACTTTTACCTAAGTAACCCAGGTTAGAGTCAGGGTTGATTAGTTTTGACCATGATTAAGTTTCTCGGGATTTCGCAACTCGATTTACATTCCTCCCAGAAACTTTACCTTCGAAGTCCCACACCGCGAAGTTGCGATATAAATGAAAGCATAATTAATTAAAAACACTTAATCTTAGTTACGTCCTTTCTTAATTTAATCTAATCATCGCAGTCTCGGGTTTTAGAGGCTTGAAAGGTTAGAGTTAAAAGTCTCGATACAACAAACGTCGAAATGTTGATTTAAATCCTGATTAAGGAAGCCAAGCCATCATAATCAATGTTTAATGCAAACAATAATAATGCACAGTTTACGAGGTAATTTCAAATGTTCCTTGCGCCAGCTTGTGCCACAAACCGTCGAATTTTATGGCATTAATTGGAAATAAGGCGAAACAACAAAGTAAGGATATGGTTTTTATTGCCAAAATCTCTATCTAAATATGATTGGACCGTTTTGTTCGTAAGGACATCGATGTGTTAAATGTTTAAAGATATAAATCTTTTGCTTCCTGTTTTATTCATAAAGTTCATTTCTATCCTGCACAGAGAAGTTTTTCTCAGTAAGCTAACTTCTATATGTATACACATTTTTATTGCAGAAGAGCTAAGTTACAATCCACTGTCATGGCCCCGCGAAAAGCATCCAAGGCAAGCGTTGAGGTTTCAGGACAAGGTTTTGATAATGTTTCAGATACTTCACCTCGAAGCGTTGATTCCGTGCGAACCTGGTCATACGTCTCAGAGGTTTTGCAATCAGATGTG
This sequence comes from Picea mariana, assembly GCA_032191745.1. Taxonomy (NCBI): domain Eukaryota; kingdom Viridiplantae; phylum Streptophyta; class Pinopsida; order Pinales; family Pinaceae; genus Picea; species Picea mariana. Next base: position 8,113 of record JASDQU010096029.1, on the reverse strand, counting down.
GTGAGTTGTTCGGACGATTCCAGTGACAATGAGAAAGATGACATGACTACCAAATACAAGATCATTGTCCAAGCGGAGATGCACAAAGTAACGGCCAGGCCACGCCTTCTGCCCTACTATGACATGATCCTATGGGTGCTAGATCATGTAGACATCCCTACCAGAACCATCATCAACGAGTAGAAGGTCATTGTCAAGACCTTTAGACCAAAAAACTTCACATATAATGCAGAGTTTCTAGAGGGTTTTAAACAGAAGGAGTGCAAGCAATACGTGAAAATTTTATCTGATTTGATCAAGGAGTGGGTCTCACACCTAGCGAAGTTCAGGGCAGATAGCAATGGAATTTATTCCATATCTTCTTTGGAACCACAGTTCAAATACGTAGCGATGATGACCTGTAGATTGTATGGGAGGGAAGACACCACGCAGTTTTTCCTCCCATGGGTGTCCTTGATATACTCAGTAGCAGAAGTCTCTTCTTTCGACTGGGCCAAAATGTTATTGGATAGTCTGACCAGTCTGATTACAGAATATCGGATGCAAAAAGAGAGTGGGAAAGTTGCTTCATTTTTTATGTCTGCATATCTCATGGACGCAGTATGCTCCATGACGCCTTTTCCCTTGATGAACTGGAGCTGGGCTCCATCGGATGCTGAGCCAGTCCATGTATACCATTATAAGCTTTGGGAGGACAAGACTTCGGATTTCGTATATGAAATTTTAAACTGGGTGATGGTACCGATGCATTTTTCCATCTTCGATAATCCCCCACCTAGGATATCGGATAGCATCATGGAAAATTTAAGTAGAGTGGCCGACTGGTACGTGGAGAAAGAATTTTCATACATCAGGGTTTTCGGTGCTTCTGTCCCTCGGCATGCTTTACCCTTACTCATACCAGACAAGTTGGCTTGTCGTGAGATTGCCCGACAAACCGTAATTGGTGGTATAAGTAAGGAACTGAAAGGGTTTTTAGAAAAGGTATGGCCACCTTTTCCTATTCATTTAAACACCTATTCATTATTAGACTTCGGGCATGCAAAGGCTGAGGCAGCAGCCCTAGAAGATATAAATTTGATTCACATTGAATTTAAGAAACAAGATCCGCACGGGTTCATGAGTAATCATTTGGCCAGCTATGGCCTTAAAAGATTTGAGCATGAGAATTCACCTCATGATGATATTTTCCAAGGCGCGAAATATTATGACAAAGTTTTGGCTCGAATACAAGCCCTGTCACCCGAAGAGAGGGCCGATGTTGTTAGATTCCAAGAGCATAGGCGGAGTTGCCTTCCTCCAGTATTACAGGGTGAAAATCCCACGATAGCAAAGGAGTAGAAAACAGAAGTCGGAGGCTCTAAAGGTTCGGCACCCAGCTTAGAAGAACAACAAGATAAAGAAGATAAAGTTGGGGGCCCGAAATAGGAAGCCGAGGCTTCCGGTCCTCCAAGTGAGCCAACTTCGGTCATTACTCCCAGGAAATCTTCTAAACAAGTCGGTAATCCCATCACCTCCATTACCCCCCTACAGTCTGCAAAGGAAAGCTCGGACGCAGGTTGGATTTTGGGTGAAAATTTGACACCTATATCAGTAGAAAAACTACCTCCGAATGAATTCTTCTTCGATAATAAGAGGAAATTGGTTGTGAGACAAGAACTCTACCAAGAGGCGGGTACTATCTCTATTAAATTTAAAATTTTAACTGATGGGAAAAATATGAAGAAAGTAGAATTCATGATGCGAATAGCAGGAACATTGGGTGATTTCGCCATGGTGAATCAATATTCGGTCGGGGCCCTAAAAGATCAGCTAAAACGAAAAAATCATTCGATCAAGACACTAGAGGCTAAACTATCTACAGCAGAGGTTGCTGCTAAAGATCAGGCAAGTGCGACTTTAGAGCAAGCAAGAATAGAAGATCAAAAATAAATCGAGCGGATTAAAGTCGATCTCGAATAAACACAGTTGAAGGTTCAGATGAGTCAGACTCAGATGAGCCAGCATGGAGAATTGATAGACCAGCTTCGTGCTAAACTAGAATTCACTGAAAGCCAGGTAATCAATATCGGGATATTTCAATCCCAAGCAATAGAGATCAGAAAAAGGTTATCGGCGACGCAACAGGGTCTGCTTGTTCAAGTAGAAACAATTCAAGGTAGCTTCCAACTCATTGATCAGGTATTGGAAAACCTCTCTCTTAAAGAAAGGGATGTTGGAGCAGCTCGGGTGGCATTCAAGGAAGCTATTATAGCCACAACGAGAAGGGAAACAAGCAGTAGTTCTAGTTTTCCCATCGCAGAGCAGACCAGGGGTAATATCTTGTTGAAAGAATGGGAGTGAAATATATCCAAAGGTAAACAACAATCTATGAAGCTAAGGAAATCTTGCAAAGAAATTTTCGGTTTGTTAAGTGAGATTTGTTTGCGTTCCGACGGTGAAAGTGGCATGGAGATACTGGGTCAGATCAATACAGCTAAATATATGCTTAATATCAAGGAAAAGGAAGAAAGAGAATTAGCCGAAATATCACAAATAACTCAAACAGACATAGTGCAAATAGACAAATGGCTAATTAAACAGAGTATACTATTATGCTCTATCAATGCCAAAGATCAACAGGTGGAAGGAAAGCTGTCGCTATTGATGAAAGACTACTATATTTTTGAGGCAAATAATCAAGCAGAGCCATCGAAGTTGATATCACAGTTGGTGGACAAGTGCGTTATTTGTAAGGAGCATGCGAAGAGGCAGGTTTCGAGTACCAGATGAGAACAGAGATAAAGAAACGAAACGTTTTGACTCCTTTTGATTGTAACCGAAAACCTCTGGAACTATTGAGATTCCAGCGCATAAAAATTTGTATAAATATACATTTTGAAGAAATAAAAAAGGAGGTTGGACCCTTTTGATAAATTGTAATAGAGATTCTCTCTTTTGGAGATTTAATACAAAGCAATCCAAAGATTCCTAATTCCATCACTACTGTGTTATGAGTTTGTTCTCTCTATTATTTCATATTCATTCTTATTTCACTTATATATATCTAATGAATGTCGCATTGCAATTTGTAAAACTTCTACTGCAGTGATTCATGTTTAGCTATCTATTGTTTATAGTTTTTCCTCTCTATCGGCTACTAGCAGGTACAAGACCTGTAAATCTTTAGGTTGTCATATTTTATCCTTCATCAGACCATTTCTTATCTTATTTTCTTCTCCTATTTACAGAGTGATATTCTCTTTTGATAGGAGCCTTATTCTATAGACAGTGTAATGTTTTTCCCATAATTCATACATCATTTATTTCAAATATAACACAGTTACAAAAAAAGGCCTTTAGTTTGCAATTTTCTTTTAATGTTGGTTTCTGAAGTTCTCTTTTATAAAATCAAATTGATACAACACAAAACTTTCGGATTTCTTTAAATTTTATGTTCCTCTATGACTGTCCCTGTTGTAAGACAACCCAATATTGAACCCGGTTTGATAGATCAAACCCATATTGCTTTAAATCTCTTTGATACCATACTTAAAATGGCTAAAACCTAGGTAGAACTTGAACGTTCATGGGCTGCAATTGAAAGAGATATAAACATCTAGGAACAGTTGGAAGCTAGACAGTGACAACCAAGAAATCAACCCTAGCTTCATTTCCCTAAGGTATACCCTCCTCCCTTTTTACATCTTACTAACTTTCGGATGCCTAGACACTGTACTTTTTAAATCCTTAAGTACAGACTCTGGAACAACATTTTTTTCACGCCATTGCCGGGGACTGAAGTTATGAAACCTATTCCCTGGGAAGAATGACATATTTTCAAGTTTCACCCTTTGATAGTGAACAAAGAGTGAGCACTTTGTAAAAGGATTTTCTTATCTTTCACTTGGAGAATCTACGTATAAGTAAGCTGGCATCCGATCGAAGGAATACCAAACAAAACCCAGAGAACAAGCAGACCACGCCTATTTCAGATCCCAAAAAAATACTAAAAGCTAGAGGTTTTCTTAAGCCGACTACTGCAGTCTATTAGCTTAAACACCCGTAGCCCAAGACCAAAAATTCTTGTGAACCTTCAACTTTGCATAGTACACCTCCTGAAACCACTAATTCATTTTTATTCAAATCTACGGTTAAAAGTGAAATCCTTCTGAAAACCTTTGTCGGACACAAAGGTAAATACCCGGAAATAAATTTATCAGCAGTTGATATCCCGCCAACTCTCCTTTCAGACTTCCCGACCTCACCAAGTCTCAAAGAGTATACTATATACTCAAA
>JASDQU010096027.1:7538-21694 GCA_032191745.1 Picea mariana | reverse complement strand
GGGTGTCACAACTCCAACATACGTGTTTGCTGAGTTGGTTTCCTCAAATTTAGGTTTGAGATGATAAAGCTAGTGGTTTGGTTTGCAAATATATAAAAACCTCCATTTTTATGAATTCCTCTCCATATCTTTGTCTTTGACATTATTTTTCTATAGGCTACACAATTCAGTTATTGACGAAACTATAGACACATATAGAGTTGGTTGTGCAGATTCCAAATATACATTTAAAAATAAAAATAAAAAAATGTTTAATATTTTTAATCTATTTTTGTCTTGACATATATCAAAATCCTAGAATACACACCTCTCTTATTTCTGCTATAACGTTTTCTCAGCTTAACCATTTCTCAAATGAGTTATATGCGGGACTAGAGGAGACCGATATTAAAAAAAAATCAAATTTAACCTAGATATTCACAATGTTTATCAATAAAAGTTGTGTATTCAGAAAGCTAATTCAATTGCCTACGTTTCATCTTCTTACACCATATTCAAATTCATTGTAAAAGTACCTTGAATAATCCCTCCAAGTTAACAAATTTTTGTTTTTCCATGTTTGCACTGTCACTAACGCGTCATGAGAGACCATCATTAGCTTGCACTCACCCAGAGATAATAACATTTATCATTGGAAAAAGAATTTGGGTATTATGTTTTTATCTATAATGGGGTCTAGGACCCCTACCCCAAAATCTAGTGTCCTCGACACCTTAGTCACTATGCATCTTAAACATGAAATTCAACTCACTTTAGAAAATATTTATAAAATAATAATGATCTCTCTAAAACTCAAATCGACAAGGCTTTTCATAAAGAAATCCATCCATGCTAGACTAACCCTCGCTCTAAGTCTCAATCTACCATTAGTTATGTCTTTCTTGGTGTAAGCCCAAAGCTTACAATAAAAGTTACACAAAAAAATACAAAAACACACTCACAATTGTAGAGGGAAGGAAATTAAAAAAATAATACTTTATTAAAATTGGAAAAGATCTATTATTAATCTTAGTTACAAAAACAACATAAATATATTTGAACAAGTCTTTCCACCAAATTATTCTTTGGAAGGCCCTTTTGTTTCCATGTGTTAAAATGTTCTTTGAATTAAAAACCCCATACACTACAAACCAAAAGACATTGCAACAACTTTCAAGGACCAAAACTCCCTTTTCTTATACTTTGAATTGCAATTTATAAACCACCTTTAAAATTTTACATGCTTATTCATAAAAATATAACCTTGATTACCAAATCAAAATAATTTATTGATATGCTCAAAACTTATAATATAATTGAGTAAAATCCTTTAAAAAATCCCAAAATAGTATACATCTCATTTGTTTTTTCCTTCTTTCCTTCTTTGATATCTTCCTTGTTTCATATTCAAACTTCTTTCCATCTTTTAAAAACCAAAGTATTTTATTTACCTTTTTTCAACATCCATTTCTTTGATTATTTATATCCCAATCTCTCCTTCATTTTTTTTTTAATTGTTATGACCTTTTATTAAATCAATTTATGAAGTCACATAAATGAGTCCTACATTAACTTAAAATACCGAAAATTTGTCTAAATGAACTTCAAATGTTTTGGTTCTAGAGGTGTAGATCAGTTGGAAATAAAGTACTTTGTTAAGGCACTCCTTGTGACATCGTTGATTCGAACTTTGCAAAGGCACTACGGGAGTACGCCTAGAGATTATAGTGATAGCAGTTGGAATAAACCCAGTATCACGCAAGTCTGCCCTAATTGTCCATTCCACCAGATAAAAATAATAATAACAACAATAATAATATATATTCAAATGTCGTGATAACTTATTTAGTGAAATATTCTCAATCATAAAACATATAGATTTAACATAGATATTGATAATTGATAACTAATTATAGAGTAAAAATGAAACTTCCTTACATCTTTGAAAATCCAAACTACTTTATTTGTTTTGTATAAGATCCATTCCTTCTTTCCATATCTTCAAAATCCAAGCTACTCCATTTGTCTTGTATTAGGATCCATTCATTTAATCTTTTAAAAGTCCAAACTACTTTATTGGTCTTGTATCAAGATCTCATTTTCATTCTTTATTACAATGATTTTTTATTAAGTCAAATTATGAAATAATAAAAACGAGAATTAACTTTGAATACTTGTCCCTTGCTTCAAAGAGAAAATGTTTTTCAAAGTCTAACCTACTTCATTTGTCTTGTATCAAGATCTCCTTTTCATTCTTTATTATAATGATTTTTTTTATTAAATACATTTATGCAGTATTAAAGTGAGTCTTGCATTAATTTTGAATACTTGTAACTTGTTTTAATAAGAAAATGTTTTGAAAATTAATCTTCATGTGTCTTGTATCAATATTTCCTTTTCATTCTTTATTATAATTAATTTTTTTATTAAATACATTTATGCAGTAATAAAAGTGAGTCATTAATTTTGAATACTTCTATTTTGTTTTAATAAGAAAATGTTTTGAAAATTAATCTGGTTGGGTTTTTGGAGATTTTTAAACTTGAGGTTTAAAGTTATTAGAGCATTGATTTGATATATATATATATATATTAAAATAATTAAATTATTTGTTTTCCATAAATATGATTATTTAATAAAAATATTTTATTTTCTTTATACATTATTTTTTTTATTCAAAAAATTTAAAATAATTAAATTATTTATTTGACATAATAAAAGGATTTTAGTTTCTTTTATTGAAATATTGCATGTAAGTTAAGGTTTAAAGTTATTGTATGTAAGTTAAGGTTTAATTCATTATGACAAATTCTATCTCGATGAACAATTCAGGGTACGTAATGGATCTGCAGAAAAAGCATATTATTCCTTTCCAAATGGTTTAATGTGGTTTTTTTTTTTCATTTTTATTATTCATACTTTTGAAAATACGGAGATTAAGTTTTATGAATTTCAATGTTTGAGGGAGATTAAGTTGTTGGGATGTCATATGTCGAAGAACTTTTAGATTTACAAAACATGAAAAGCTTAAGGGAATTAGTTTTTCAAAGTTATTTTAAGGTAAAGAAGTTTCTTAAAAAAAATTTGGTGAGAAAGGGGTATTTTCTTGTTAGAGATAATTTTATTAATAGAGATATTTTCATTAATGGATTTACAAAAATTAGAGGAATTGCTAATAAAAAAAGAGGATGCAATGTTTCTATTGATGCATCATATAATGTAAAGCATTAAAGATATTATCAGAAAGTTATTTTGATATCAAAACACTCAAAAAAAATTAAGAATGTTGGATTGTTCAAAAGATTTAGAAAAAAAAAATAAAAAAATACATAAGTAGAAATTGTAATAATGACTAGAAAAAATTGTAAAAACTAATATAGAAAGATTGAAGGAAAAAAGATTGAAAGATTGAAGGATAATATTAAAAGTATTATTACATGAAAATTTAAGGAGAAATTGTGATGCAATAAAGAATTAGAGGATAACAGAAAATTAAGATAATATAGTGAGGTCATAAACCCTAATCCAAAAGATCAAAAGTATCTATTTGTTTTGATCCGAAATTAGTGCTAAATGATTCATTAAAAAAAACTCACTAATTCACATTTGTATAACCAGTGTCTCAATTTCCTGCAATTGTGTTTGAAATTGACTTAATTCATTAAAGATCAACATTTAAACACTGAAATTTAAAAACCAGAAATGAAATAACACATGCAATACTCAACAAATTGATAATGGAGTTCACCCATATGGGCTACGTCTCCAAGTCCACTTCAATTGATGAACCTATCCATTCAGAAAAATGCACAATACAATTTTAAATTTCTTTACATCAGAAAATGGCCTTCAATTTATTCTCCCAATAAAGGGGCTTCTCCCTAGAAAAGGACTTTAGTGGGGCTCTCTCTTCCCTTCTTACCAAGACATCTTGCTTTGTCTCAAATTTTCGCTCACTCTTCCCTAATCATTGTCAACATGATCCACACCTTTAAGTCCCACAATGAAAATAAAAATGGAGAGGTCAATGTCGGAGAAAAAATGGCTGTTGAAGCTCTTGAGAATGATGATTCTAATGGAGGGGTTCTTATCGAGTGTTGACTGAAGTCAAGGGAAGTCGAGGGCGTTTCTCTATGATGGTGGATCCTCCAATACCAATGACCAAGCTCATGAACTCTCATGCCCTCTCAATCTYGTAAGGAAAGMAAGCATTACCAYCTATCGTCAATTGYGCAACTAAGGCTAATCTCGACAACCCCCATGGCTCGTCGCTCATCTCCTTGGTCCATAAATGTGTTTMTTAGTTCCTCCCTTGATGAATTTCCTCTATAAAKCCTTTTAAAGATGCAACAATTCATTAAAGAGCCCTTTGTTTCCCCCCACGTCTTCATATTTTTGTGATGAATATCTGTGCGGGGAGGACAATCGAGCAGACTTGTGACAAGGACAGAGACGTGGAAAAGATGCAAGGTAATGACGAGGAGAGCTCAAAATCCCTCCAAATCGACCCATGTATTTCTCTAGAAGAAGAATCTTCGAAGTTGAGTGGTGAAGATCATGTTACTATGAGATTTTCTAACTGGATTAGTTGGGGATCCTCCAAGATCACTCCTCCCCACTAAGAATCTTTTTGACCACCAAAAGTATAGTTTTATTTAGAAAATAAGTGAGGGTACAACACCCTCACTTTTCTTATTCCCATCCATTGTGTTTTACTTGGATACATTCATTTTAACCCCACATGGGGATACTTCACCTCACCTCTTCATGAAGTCCTCACATTTCTATGAAGAATAAAATCTTCTCACAACTCATCAAGATATTAAAGAGAAAAATATTTAATAGAAGGAACTTGAACATTCTCACCTTGATCCATGATCATAGGACACTCATATAGTTTTGATTTTTCAACATTAACCACAAAATACATCTGCATATACGGAGGCTCACCCTTGCTCCAACGTTTGAGCTAAAATCTCTTCAGTCATGATGTATTATAACTCCTTGCTTTACTTGTCCTTCAACCAAAGATTCCCTCTTTCCCAATACTTCAATGCTTTCATATGTTCATCTTGTACATCAATCCCAGCCAAAAAGGGAAAACTAGTAGATGTATATCTGAAATCATTAAAATCCATATCCATTTTTTTGTTCTTAACTTTGCCTTGATTGGAACAACTATCCCCTACAAAATTCTTTCCAAACCCTTTCCTTTATAAAGTTATAACACATTCTCTAAAAATTCCAATAACCTCGGTATGCTTCTCAAACTCACCTCTTGACATTCGTCGGATCAGTTCCAATAATTTCCCTGGATTTTCCTGTAGAGGCCATATACCTATCCATTTCCTACTCTCTCCTCTCCACACCCTCAATCTTATTCCCAAATGTAGAAAGAATAAAATCATCATCCTTCTCAGCTCAAGGATTCAAACCAGTTATTGCAAGGGAACCATTATGAAATATCTAAATCATTTGACAATTTTGTGCTCCGTCGCCCATAATCAAGGAACCCTTTGAGAACTATAAACTCCTCTACCCTGATTTGAGAAAGCTTTAATGAACTTTGAGTTCTCAAATAATGAAATCGCCACAAATCCCCGAAGATGGAGAGAATTCAAACTCCATTTCCCATGTATCAAGGATGCCATGGTTGTTAAAAAATATATCTTATCTCCGACAAACACTTAGACTCAATCAGATTTCACTCTCCAACAAAGCTTCAACAACCAAGCATCAAACCACACAATTGTACTTTATGAGCTAAAACACTAATAGAATAAGATCTAAAATAAAACAGCAACGGAAATAACTTTTAACAGTAGACCAAATCATACATTTGACACCATAATCTAGGGCTATGCCCCTTGAAGAATCCACAGAAAAAAAATTAAAAAAAATGACAGCTTAAGGAGAAAATTTCTTATTCAACTCTAGGGAAAATATCAGAGTTTACGATAGCATTTACAATAGCATTCAAACACAGTACTTATCCATTCTCCAACAATATTTTCTTCCTAAAAACTGAACCAAAATTCAGTCCTAGGAAATGTGCCTTGGTTGTACGACTTGTATGGCCATGTACAGTCGACAATAGTACCAAACTACCTTGGAAAATGTGCCAAAAAGTTATTGCATTGTTATGTACCTTGCATAACATATTTCACCGAGCAAAAATGCCTAGGAAATTGAGCCAACCAATTGTTAAAAGACAACCTCGATTTTTGTGCCTTTCCTCTTGTTTTACAGCTAGTAATCACTGTTGTATGACCCCTCCTGTAGTTACAGTACATACATAATTAAATGTTGTCTTCTTCTCCTTGGAATGTCTGCCTATCCCTCTCCTAAGGATGCATGCCAACTCCCTCAGCTGCAACTCTTTCCCTCTAAGCTCAGAAAATTCTCTTGGAAAATGTGACTCTTCACATTCCCTCCAATCTCTCCTCAATATGTGTGCCCCCGCTTCTCCACTAATGTTTCATTTATGCATTTTTGAAGAGTAACTACCCTAACCCTTGGTCTTCCAATGAGATTGACGGTCAAGATCAAATMTTTCCCTCATGAGATCAATGGTCGTGACTTAATCATTTGTTGAGGTCACTTAAGTCACTAAAGTGACCCACAACCTCATAAAGTCACTTTTTACACATTAAAAAAACAAAAGCTCAACTTTATAAAACCACTTTATAAAGTCACTTTATAAAAATAAAGTCACTAGGGAGAAATGTGCTTGGTCACTTCTGCATGTTGGGCAACACCAATGTAGAAGTACCTTCGATCTACCAAATCTAATACTCTCTCTTACCGAGGGAGGTACTTTAGTTCCTCCCCCAGAATCCATATCCAAATCTATCATCCCATTTGTTGTCGTAGTTGATCCCTCTGAACTAGAGACCTCTGCTCCCACTGCACCGGAAGCATTTGTTGTTACCTTTGTTGATCTATGAACTGAATACATGTTCCTAGGAGACTTCACACTCTCCTGAGCATCCATAAGTGTCAAATCATTCATGTTGAGTCATCTGAGAGTCTTGGAACATGATTGAGTCCCCGGTATCAATTCTCTCTCTCTTGCAACCTGCCCACTCTCCAACACAGAAATCTGAATCTAGAGATCCACTGGACCCAACCACATGTTGTCCCAACAACCTTTACAATATCTTATACCTGACACCAAGAAATATTGTTGTGTCCAGAGTAGCTCCACATGGATATAACAATACTCGACCATAGTATAATGCAAATCCAAATCCATCAATCTCCAAAGCTGACACTGAGAGCAAGTTAATTGTCATCTTTGGAATATAAAATACCCCGACTACCTCTAGAAAACCTCCTAACTCTAGTTGGAATCTAACACTTCCAACCCCCTTCATTGCAAGTTGTGGGCCGGTACCAATACCCACAAAGCAATATGAGTCTATTTCTAAAATACTAAGGAACACTAACCTCATTCTCGTCATATGCCAAGAAGCTCCATTGTCCATGAACCACACTTCAATGTCCTCGAACGTTAGACAACCACTACCTAAGGGACCAGTCATCATAGAAAATTCCTTCTCGAATTTATCTACAAACTCAACAACCTCAACTAATGTTGACACCTCTAGTTCCTGCTTCTTCTTCTTGTTCGGACACTGACTAGTGTAGTGGCCAATCTTGTGACATGCAAAGAATTTCACTTTTCTCATGTCCTTCTTCTTCTCCTTACTCTTTCCCACAAGAGCAACATTTTGATCATCTGAGCCATCTGCTTCCTTCTCCTTAGACCCCTCTCAGATCTCCTCATGTGTAAATTCATCCCACAATCTGCTTTAGTCAAGGAGCTTCTCTCTCCCCACCACACACTTCACGAAAACCTCCCACTCCTTGGTGAAGCCTTTGAGGGATATACGCACCAAATATGAGTCTGGAATAACTTCTTTGACTATTGCCAACTCATCCTTCACCTGTGCAACTCTGGTGAGGTAGGAGACACACTCTCTCCCTTAGCCATCCCAGTACTATGGAGCTTGTCCTGGAGAGCCATTTTTTGCTTTGTGTTCTTTTCCTCATATAATTTCTTCAGTGCATCCCACATGTCCTTGGTTGTCTGCTTCTTAGCCAAATGTTGAATAAGGTGGTCTATGTCTCTATCCAAAATGATTCTCTGAGCCCTTTCTTCCTTCACTTCATGGATGTCCAGAGCAATGGGATCTGACACAGGTACTAACATGATGGTATTCGCAAACATTCACAGCTTGTTCTCCTTGAGAACACTTGTGATTTTCACCTTCCACTATAGGTAGTTGGATATCCCCTCCAACCTATCCTCGTACCTAACAATGGAAGTCTTCTTTGTCCAACTGACAAAGAACCTTTCTTTCCCCTTCTTCTTCCAAGCAAATTCCCCAACAATACATTGTTTTCCAAGTTCCAAATTGTCCACTGAACTTCAGAGCCCTAGCTCTGATACCATGTTAAAAATTATATCTTATCTCAGACAAAAACTTAGACTCAATCAAATTTCAATCTCCAACAAAACTTCAACACCCAAACATCAAACCACATAATTGTACTTTATGAGATGAAACACTAATAGACTAAGATTTGAAATAAAACAACAACGAAAATAAATCTTAACAATAGACAAAATCACACATTTGGCACCATAATCCCGGGCTATGCCCATGGAAGAATCCGCAGAAAACAAATGACAGCTTAAGGAGAAAATTTATTATTCATCTCTAGGAAAAATATCAGAGTTGACAACATCATTTACAACAACATTCAAACAAACTACGTATCTCACTCTCCAACAAGATATTATTCCTTAAAACTGAGCCAAAATTCAGTCTTGGGAAATGTTTCTTGGTTGTACGGCCCTGTATAATCAACACAATACCAAAATTCCTTGGAAATCATGCCAAAACTTTATTGCGTTGTAATGTACCTTGCAAAACAGATTTCAACCTGCAAAAATGCCTAGGACATTGAGCCAACCAACTGCTAAAAGAAAACCTTGATTTTTGCGCCTTTCCTCTTGTTGTATGACCAATGATCACTATTGTAAGGCCCCTCCTATAGATAAATTTTGTCTTATTCTCCTTGGAATGTGTGTCTATCCCTCTCTTAAGGATGCATGCCAACTGTCACACACCCAATTAATTAAATTTTGTCTTATTCTCCTTGGAATGTGTGTCTATCCCTCTCCTAAGGATGCATGCCATAATTAAATTTTGTCTTAAACTTAAGTTGTCATGCATAATTAAATTTTGTCTTATTCTCCTTGGAATGTGTGTCTATCCCTCTCCTAAGGATGCATGCCAACTGTCACACACCCACTACCTACAATCAAATTTTTCGTTGATTTCTCAACAATGAGAATCCTCGAAGCTCGCAGCAGTGAAAGGCCAATCCCGATCTACAGGTCTTTATTTCCCTGTCATGGCCTCCTCTTCACGCGCCTGTGACATTTCCTTGATGATAGCTTTGGGTTTCAGAGTTTTGTGATTCCTGACGACAAAAGTTCCTGTCCTCTCGAAATCCCGATCTCCGATGAGCAATTTTACCGATACGCGCCCTTTACGTGTTAGCCCTCCTGGCAATGCTCTAGTCCATGTGACCATTAATTCATAAGACCACAGCCTTGTCCTTCTTTCTGGGTTTTGGACTACAAAATCCCGGTGTGCTCCAATTCCTGTTAGCTCTCTAGGCTAAGCTCGTGGTCCACATGACCTTCATCCTATATGACCGCAACCATACCTCCTCATCGGGTTTTCGGACTTTTCAATGTCGAAATACACTCATCCTCAGGATTCGCGATCCCTTGAATCCCGACGTGCTCTTTATGCACTAGCTCTCCTGGCTAGGCTCCTGGCCCATACGACCGTTATCCCCGTGACCGCAGTCTTACTGCTCGTCGGGGTTTCGAGCTTTTAAGTGCCGCAATACATTGGCCCACGGGATTCCTGATCCTTCAAATCCTGACACACTCCAACTTCCGTTAGCTCTCCGGGATAGACCTCTAGCCCACGTGACCACTATTCCACAAGACCACAGCCTTGTCTCCCATCGGGGTTTCGAACATCGCAATGTCGAAATGCATAAAAATTTTGTCCTCGGAATCCTCGATATCCCGATAGGACATTAGTTTCCGCTAGTCCCCTAGGCCAGACCTTTTGGGTCCATATGACCTCCCTCTATATGACCGTCGTCCTACCACCTATCAGGGCTTCGGGGTTTCTAATGCTGAAAAACATTTGCCCACGGGATTGTCGATCCCTCAAATCTCAATTCTTCGATAGGCTGACAGCTGGTCCCACGATGACACTCTTCTCCTTGTCGAGGTTTCAGACTTTGCGATTCTGTAATGCCCAAACCTCTCGTCACCAGGATTCCTGATATCCCGATGACCAATATGTTGATAGACGACTTCCTGTCGGGACTTTCCCAATGGCTCCGATTGTTGTCACGCGTCCTCCTTTGATGGACAGTCCTGGCTAACTCTCGGGATTTCGCGACTTCTGATGTCCTAGATGCCTTGTCCATAAGACTTGCGAAATGCCGAACTCCGACTCCCTTCAGATCTCTGACACGCGTCCCAAGTGAATGGACGGTTCAGATTTCTCCTCGCATTTTCGAGACTTCTGATGTCCTGACTTTCNGACTTATGATGTCCTAGATGCCTTGTCCATAAGACTTGCAAAATGCCGAACTCCGACTCCCTTCAGATCTTTGACACGCGTCCCAAGTGAATGGACGGTTCAGATTGCTCCTCGCATTTTCGAGACTTCTGATGTCCTGACTTTCACGACCTCAGGAACGCCGATTTCCCGAATGATGACGTCCCGATGCCTAGTGCCCGGATCTCCAGAACGAACGATCGCGTGACACACATCCTCTCTCAGATGGACGACCCAGATTACTTCCGGGTAATTTCCCATGGAAATTCCCGATCTCATGTCATCGAGACTTCCGATTTCCCGATATGTGAAACTACGATGAGCCAACCCTCCTCTCGGGATTTTTCCTTCTATTCATGATCTTAACCCTCGTGCAACTTCTGTCAGATCCGATAGCTGACGGGTATCTGCCCAAGATATGACGGCACAGATCTGTCCCACCTCGCGCATTCTTCCACTACTTCGTGGGTGTGGAAAGATCAATGGTCCAAATGTTCTCATGGACCTTTTTTTTTGGGGGGGGGTCTACGATCCCGATTTCATCGCTATTTACGAAGATAGAGAGAAAAAGGGGCAAGGTATGTAACGCCCTTGTTACTTTCGTCAATCTGATGGTCGTGAATGACCATGGGTCTTCCGACAGTATCTCATTCGTCGATTCATTACTTATTCTTACGCTGCTACTTCGAAATCTTAAGAGGATCATTCCTCCTCGTACACGGTTATTAAGACTTGCACCTTCAAGTCCTTTTTCCAGGTTCTTGGTAAACCTTTCCAAGGAGGGAATCTCTGTGAAGAGATCTATACTGGGACATTCCTAGAGACAGATAAGAGTAAACAGCTTCCCGAGAATGAGCGGGAAGCCTAACTTTGTTCAACCTAGGCATAATTAGATTCATTTATCAACATAAGTCATGCATGGCTTCCTCTGTTATAAGCATACATCTATTAATTCTTATCAAAACACTGCACAGACATTCTTACACTGAAATCGTTCACAATTTCATAGTTCTATGAGCATATATATCAGTATATCAATTTCAATATGCAATATGTAAAACACTTATCAGAAATAACACCAGAAGTGGGTGCAACTGCTGAGAGGGGTGCTCATTTCCACCCAACCGTAGGCGTAGCGACTCCCAGCGGATTTACCACTAGCCACCCCCAAGTTGAGACCATGATGCTCTGAGACTACGTCTCTTTGTCTGCCAGTGACCAAGAGCGAAGGTTGCAATCCTTCCTCTCTGCTATCACTCACTCTGTGTAATGCCAGAGTTCCCCTCGCATATGCCCCCCCGAAATCGCTTCTACCTCATGCATTATCCTCTTGTGAGGTTGGGTGTGGCGCGATTCCCCTTGCGTCTGATCAGGCCTAATGGCTCTATGGATGGGAGGTTCACCATCCCATCCCTCACTAAGCCAACTGCCTACCAGCCTGCGAGACATTAAATTCAGGGCCGGCGAGCCGCTTTTGGTTCTCCGGGCCAGTGGAGTCCAAATACGGTGTTAATTCTCGGTGGAAGTTAACGCCACCTTTCGAGGTGCCTTCCACCGCCATCATGGTCTCCTTTTATGCACATCCCCTCTCAGTAGTCCTGCAATAATTCAAAATTTTATTCACATTCATTGACCTTTTCCTCAAGCTCCATTTACATCACATATTCACATTTATGAGTTTGCCATAGTTCTTGGCCAGTCTAGTTATATTTACAAGTTGGGGGAAATAGGGTATTACACCAACTCCCTCAATTTCTACTCTTTCCCTCCAAGCTCAAAAACTTATCTTGGAAAACATAACTCTTCACATTCCCTCCAAGATCTCCTCAAGATGTGTGGCTCCCCCTCTCCATTAATGTTGCCTTTATGCATTTTCAAAGTGTAATTTCCCTAACCCTTGGTCTTCCAATGAGATTGATGGTCAAGATCAAATATTTTCCTCACGATATCAACGTTCATGACTTAATCATTTGTTGAGGTCACTTAAGTCACTAAACTGACCCACAACCTCATAAAGTCACTTTTTACCCATTAAAAAAATAAAATCTCAACTTTATAAAACCACTTTATAAAGTCACTAGGGAGAAATGTGCTCGGTCACTTCCGCATGTTGGGCATTGCCAATGCAGAAGTACCTTTGATCTACCAAATCTAACAATGGTGAACAATGACCCCATTGCACTAAATCATGGAATCCCTTGCGAAGTTTGACCTCCATTGCAAGGAATCGACGAAGTGTGGTGAATATCATGCTGCATGGTGAAAATAGGATTGTGAAATGGTGAGGTTTGGTTTTATTTTTCTAAAGTTGGAAATATTTACTATAACTTGTTTGTTATTTGGCAGTGAGCACAGCCACAACGAGCCCCTATCCACAAATGTGGGCTGACTTGTCATCCTTATTCAAGGAAAACCATGCCCCTTGAAATAGCTCATTGGTGCTATGTAAGGGGCAAACTTCCACTCTTTTTAAATCCCTCTAGGTTTTGGGCCCTTACCATGTTCTTTCATATCCAAGGAAGATGAGGTCTTATCTAATCATAAGTTGTTATAGGTCTTACTCCAGGCCCAAAAGGTAGCTTCAATAGTTTCTACAATCGTTGAGGCTACCTCTATTGGGATCATGCTCTTTCTAGTAGCATATAACCTTTACTCCCATGCATGAGACCAACCCTTGGTTGGAATTTAACCTCTTAACCAAGGAAAAATATTATGAGATTTATTTGGGGTTAATATATTTTGGGTATTTTGGGTTTATATATCATATAAATGTAGGACAAAATCACGTTAAACTTTATAATAGAAAAAAATCACCCAGTTAAACTTTATTAAAATACTTTAGGGCTTATTTGAGATTAATATATATTTGGATATGTGGGGTTTATATACTATATAAATATAGGGAAAAACCATGTTAAACTTTATAATATATGTTGGGGCAATTATATGTATAATATATAGCCAATCATTAATATGTCAACCATGATTCGTAATCGACAGAGTTGCTACACTATATGTGCCGACAACAGGTGATTTAACTATGTCTAGTGAGTATAGTAGGAATCAAAACACTTTCAGATGCACACTTTTTTTTATCTAAACATTAATTACAATTCTTGATCTAAAATCTAGTAACTATATCTCCCTAATATATTCTTCACACACTCTGCAAAATTTAAAGAACGTTACTTAGGGAAACCTAGCAAATAACATGCATTCTAGAAACTGTTTTATTTTGGCAAGCAACTAGTACAGGAAACAAGATTGTCCATTTACTGGCTCAAGAAAACAAAAGATGGAATCTTGTCTTGTTCTTGTAATGACACACTTGAATGTTAATTCTCAAGCAATCCCTATTTAATTCCTCACATTCTTTCAAAATCAATTAATGCAGCACAAAAGGAAATTTAATACAATGTCACAATCTAACAATTCTGGAAAATCACTTTGTTTCTACACAGGAATCAGAGGTCTCATTGAGACTTTCCATTTGTTGGCTCCTGTAATACGAAA
>JASDQU010096026.1:604-17626 GCA_032191745.1 Picea mariana | reverse complement strand
TCCAATCGGGTAATATATTTCCTTTACCGCATCCACAAAAAATCCCAAGTGGGATCGACCCCATATATTCCAAACTCCTCTGTGGAACTTTGCTCCTAATAAGTTTACCACCAATGTTTGACATGAGGAAGCTCTTTAAGGAGTGGGAAGGTGATCTTTTCTTTTTTGGAAAAATTGTCAACAAAGAAATAACCTTCTAGCAGAGTTAACCATTTTTCTATGGCTTCTGCATCTATCTATCCTTCAAATACAAGAATATCAAAATTAACTTGTACCTTGAAAGGCGAGGTGCCTCCAAAGTGGCCACTTGATGAAGATGCACCTGATGCTATCGACAGGCATTTAAAGATGTGGGAAAAATTCTTCGTCATTTCCTCCCTATATCGCGTGAGAGATTTCTCAAGCAACAGATTGATAGGATCATTCACTTCGTCATTTTTCTTTTCTTCTACCATTGAGGGCTTCTTGGGTGTGCGAGAGTGATTGTCTTCAAGAGAGACAAGCTCGAGACCCAACTTTCTATACTCGGAACTCGTCGGGGACATGCACTGAA
Organism: Picea mariana; assembly: GCA_032191745.1. Taxonomy (NCBI): domain Eukaryota; kingdom Viridiplantae; phylum Streptophyta; class Pinopsida; order Pinales; family Pinaceae; genus Picea; species Picea mariana. The sequence continues at coordinate 17,073 of JASDQU010096026.1, read as the reverse complement.
AAAAATGATCAAGAGTATCCTACTCTGATACAATTGATCCAGATTATTTTCGGCACAAAATTGATGTAGGAGCATCGTACTCAGCCAGCCAAGAAAGCACAAAAGCATAAGAAAGCTGGAAAAGCAACAGCGCACATTTTGAAATGGTTTGAAAAATTCATGAGCGGATATTAATGTAATAGTTGGGGGAAGCATACTTACATTTATATCTATAGGTTGTAAACAGATCTTGAGCGTTGCTCTCAACTGTCAAATGTAGAGGCATTTATGCGTAATGAATGCAAGTAGGTAGATTTAATTTAATAGATTAGACAATTTAGAAGCATAGGAGGGAAAACAGATATAGACACCCTCACCCTTGTATCATTGTAACTTTATGATCATTCAGAATTCACAAGTTAGAGAGTTGAAGAGAAGAACCCATGTATAGGAGCACTTGAGTTAATATATGAAGCTTTGACTCAATTTTCATGGTGTTATGATGCTTACTGTTTACATTTGTTAAATAGTATGTTTACAATTGTTTTATTTTCTCTATTATGGATTTGTTTCAATGTTGTGTTGGGTGTAAGATTTCATGTTGAGTCTATGAAGTCTGAGAGAGGAGAAGAATGAGTTTCAATTGTTTCTCTTCCTAATAATTCCTACAAAGAGTACAATGAATGTCTGCAAGGAGTGCGCTGACGAGGATCTGAGTTTTATCTCAGAAAGATCAAGAGAGATATCGTTGTTCTTGTAACCAACATAAGTGTAGGTGAGGCACAAAGCCATGCAAGGTGTGCACATACTGGTTGAATCCTTAGAACTTATCAACCAAGGTGAAGGTTGAAGGACTACTATTGCAAAGAGTGCATAGGGTTGAAGACTCAAATAACCAAAGGTTATTTGAAAGTTGTCGCAAGGAGTGCGATTAGGACTCCTTTTGGGGCTTGAGTTTGCAAGTGAGATCTCGGGAGGGATAGCACCTTGGATGTGTTCAAAGCGAGGGGGAGATTGAAATCATCTCGCATAAGTCAAGTTCAGGTGGAAGGATGCCAAGTCATTTTGGCCAGAGATCCTTGAAGAAGAGTGAACGAACGGTGAAACTTCTTCGTGGAAGAAGTGTTGAAATCTCGTGGACCATTGGATCTCGTAGATTTGTGAGAAGGTTAAGGCTGAGTGTATTTTAGCATTCAGAATATTAGGAGGGGTAGAGACCATTGGATGAGAAGCAATAGGAGTCATTGATCCACCTTTGAAGTGGAATTTCGGCATTTCAACATTTCAGGGTTCGGCATTTCGGCAATTCCGATGACAAGGAGTCGGGGTACTTTGCGTTGAAAATCCTGAAGTCGTGAAATGCGACGTGTATTTGGAGTAGGACTATGGTCACAGAGGAAGCAGTCACATGGACCAAGATTTGGTCTGGGGCTAATTTTCATTGAGTCCATTTCAGCATTCTGGGGTCCAGGAAGTAGAGGAGGCTGTGATTTTTGGAATCGAGAGTTTCAAACTTTCGGTATGCGGAATCTTGAAAAGGTCTCTATTTCGGAATTCAGGAATTGGTGCGACAAGTGATTTGTGGTCGAGAGTCGTGAAATCCTGGTATGCGGAATCCCGAAAATCCATCGATCTCGCCAAAGCAGAAATTTTAGAATTCGGTGAATCATAAGGGAAGAGGAACGATTGTTGGTTGTTCGCTCAAGTACCAAAAAGATGAAATTAGTGGGCAACAGGTGGCATGTTCTCGTCGCATTGGAGCAGTCAACCTTCGTTGACAATTCACATTTCAAAATTTGCCAAGAGCAGTGGAAATACATTGAGACTCTCCAAATCATGAAACCCGAAGTCCTTTGTGGCTTAAACAAGGGGTTTGATGAACCCTTGGTGTGGTTTTAGTGAAGATCCTGTGTGGATTCTTGGCTCGAGGGTCGGGGGGTTTGCACTAGTTGTGGTATCAGAGCACAGAACAAATTCTTTGATTTCTGTAGCAGAGAGAAAAGAGGAAAACTTTTCAGCCATGCCACTAAGAAGAAGAGATAGGCCAATGCTTGATCTAGCAGTGGAAAGAAAAATGCGTGAGTTACGTGCTAGACTTGATGCTATGGAGACAACACAGAGGCGCACAGTTGACATTGGGGATATCAGTGAGGCTGAAAGTGAAAATGAAGCTGGAAACAAAGGAGAAGAAGTTGCAGTCGAATATGTTGCAGAAGAACGCCTATTTAAGGTTGTTGCAAGGATAGGTGCTAGGGAAAAAATGGACATTCCAGTGTACGAATGAAACTTAGATGTTGAAGAACTTCTAGACTGTATTAGAGATCTAGACAAATACTTCGACTATGAGGATGTCGAGGAAGATAAGAAAGTCAAACATGCTATTACCAGACTTAAAGGGCATGCAACACTGTGGTGGGATGAACTACAGGCTGATAGACGCTGCAAAGGAAAGAATAAAATCAAAAGCTGGGATAGAATGGTTGCAAAGATGAAAGCCAAATTTATACCCAGGGATTATCAAATCACTATGTTTTTGAGGATGAAAAATTTGAGACAAAAACTGATGTCAGTGAAGGAATACACTGAAGAATTCTATAGAATAAACATCAGAGTAGGTCATCGGGAAAGCGGTTATGAAAAAGTTGCTAGGTACATGAATGTTTTGCGATATGACATTAAATATGAGATGGGCATGATGACCATTTGAAATGTGGAAGATGCTTATCAGATAGCTCTGAAAGCTAAAGAAAAGCTGGGCCAGAAGCAAGGTAAAAGAGGTCGAGGTAGAAGTCAAGCCAGAGGCAAAAAAATTGCCCAAGACAGAACTCAGAAACCTAAAGAAGAGGGGAAGAAACCTTAACCTGAGAGAGGAGGAAGCTCACAGAGAAGGCAATATGCTGATAGAAATACTTTTCTTCGATCCAGAGGAAGAGGAAGTGGTAGAGGAGGTGAAGTGAAATGCTTCATATGTGGAAAAATTGGACATAAATCTTATGAGTGTCCAGATAAGAAGAAAGATGGTGTTAAAACTCACATTGCCAAAGCTCAAGGATGGAATTTTTATGTAGAAGACGCTGAGGGTGAAAGATCTTTGATGATGAGGAAATTTCTCTTGAAGCCGGAGAAGGAGGAAGATAACCCAGCCTGAAGAAACAATCTGTTTCAGACTGCTTGCAAAAATAAGGATAGAGTATGCAAGGTCATAGTGGACAGTGGTAGCACAAAAAATCTCGTATCTACAGAGATGGTAGAAAATTTGGAGCTGGAGACTATTTTACATCCAAGCCCATACAAAGTTTTGTGGCTACAAAAATGACATCAAGTAAATGTCACTAAACAATGTTTAGTTGAATTTAAAATAAGAGGATATAAAGATGAAATATTATGTGATGTCATTCCCATGGATGTTTGTCATCTATTGTTGGGTAGACCATGGAAATATTATAGAAACATGGTTCATGATGGGAGAAAGAACACGTACACCTTGGAGAAAAAGGGTAGGACTCACATGTTGCTGCCGATTAAGGATAAAGAGGTGAAAACATAAATGAGCAACACTGTACTTCTCATGAGTGGGAAGGAACTTCTTAATGAGGTTAAGAAGAAGAAAGACACATAATTTATTGTGGTCAGGAATCCCAAAATTGTTTTGACCAGTACAAGGATAGATGATTTACCAGAAGAAATCCAGGAGTTGCTGGGAGAGTTTGCTATATAGTAGTGGACGAACTACCTTGTTTGTTGCCGCCTATCAGGAGTATAAGTCATCATATCGATCTTATACCTGGAGACAATTTACTGAACAAAGCAACATATCAATTGACGCCGTAGGAAAATGAAGAAGTTAAGAGACAGGTCTAGGACTTAATGGACAAAGGATTGATTCGGGAAAGCTTGAGTCCATCCGTTGTTCCGACAGTGCTCATCCTAAAGAAAGATGGAGGCTGGATAATGTGTATAGAATCAAGGGAAATCAATAACATTACCATCATATATAGATTTCCATTGCCAAGGATGGACAACTTGATGGATTTCTTGAGTGGAGCAAATTTTTTTTCAAAGATTGATTTGAAAAGCGGGTATCATCAAATTTGAATGAGAGAAGGTGATGAATGGAAGACAACATTCAAGATGAATGAGGGGCCATATGAATGGCTTTTCATGCCATTTGGCTTAATGAATGCGCCCAATACTTTCATGAAGTGGATGAACGAAGTGCTGAAGGATTTCATAGGGAAATTCGTCATTGTATATCTGGACGATATATTAATTTTCAGCAAGACAGAAGCATAACACTTAAAGAATCTAGTTGCATTAATGAGGAGATTACAATAGGAGAAATTGTTGATTAATATGAAGAAATCATCATTTATGAGGAAAGAACTCATTTATTTAGGTTTTTTTATTTTTGCAAATGAACTGAGAATGGATCCGGAAAAGATAAATGTGATAAGAATTGGCCATCGCCGAAGAGTGTATTTGAAGTTAGAAGATTCCATTGTTTGGCTAGATTCTACAGAAAATTCATATGAAACTTCAGTGGAATTAGTACATTGATGATGGATACGGTGAAGAAAAGACATAAATATTTTCACTGGATGGAGGAAGCAGAGAAGAGCTTCAACCTGCTGAAGAAGAAGATCACTTAGCAACCAATTCTGGTTTTGCCAAATTTTAGCAAGACATTCTATGTTAGGTGTGACGTGAGGGGATTTGCAATTGGAGTAGTCTTGAGCCAAGACAACAGGATGGTCAAGTTTTTTAGTGAAAAACTGAATGAAACGAAGATTAAGTACTCCACGTAAGACAAAAAATTCTATGTAGTCATACAAGCACTAAAGAAATGGAGACATTATTTGGTTCCCAAGGAGTTTGTTTTGTATAGCGATAATCATGCTTTACAATTCGTGACTCGAAAGGAGAAGTTGAACCAAAAACATGCTAAATGGGTTGAATTCATGCAGAATTTTACTTTTGTAACTAAGCATATTTATGGAACTGCTAACAAAGTTGTTGATGCTTTGAGCAGGAAATGTTTGCTTATGCAGGAATTTGGAGTCAAGACTTTGGTTTTGATAGCCTTAAGGAAATGTATAGGGATGATCCAGACTTCAAGGAGGCATATGAGAATCCAATTCTCAGGGATAGAAGCCAATGGACTGAATACATGATCTAGGATGGATTATTGTTCAGGGGAAATCAACTATGTATTCCAAAATGCTCAATGAGGGAGAACCTACTGAAGGAAAAACACAGTGGAGGATTGGATGGACACTTTGGTCATGAAAAGACGTTCTCAAAGTTGAATATCTCATATTATTGGCCAGGGATGAGGATAGATGTCAAGAAATTTGTAAACAGGTGCAAAATTTGTCAGCACATGAAAGGAAGAAGGCAGAACACAGGGTTATACCAACCATTACCCATACCTGAAAATCCGTGGGATGCAATGAGCATGGATTTTGTATTGGGAATGCCAAGAACACGGAGAGGATATGATTAAATCTTTGTGGTATTCGTCAGATTTTCAAAAATGGCACATTTCATACCATGCCAAAAAACCAGTGATGCAACTCATATTGTTAACCTGTTTTTCAAGGAAGTCGTCAGACTTCACAGTTTTCGAAAAAGTATCATGTCTGATCAAGATACCAAGGTCATAGGGCATTTCTGGAGGTTCTTATGGAAGAAGTTGGGGACAAGCTTGTCTTTTAGCTGAGCATATCATCCTTAGACAGATGGATAGATAGAGGTTGTGAACAGGAGCTTGGGATATTTGTTAAGAAGATTATTGATTGAACACCACATTCAATGGGATCACATTCTACCACAGGTGGAATTCGTTTACAATGATTCACTCAATAGAAGCACAGGGCATAGTCCATTCCAGATTGTATATGGAATGAAACCAAGGGGAGTTTCTGAATTGAAAGATTTAGAACAAAATTAATTCAGGAGTGATAGTGAAGAGGACTTTTCAGAAGGAATGAAGGAGCTCCATAGCCAAGTTAAGGAGCGATTGCAGGGTTCAAGTCAAGAATACAAGAAGAGAGCAGATCAACACAGGCGAGAAATTCAATTTGAAGTTGGTGATCTAATTCTTGCGCATCTGAGGAAGGAAAGGTTCACAAGGGGAATGTATAATAAGCTAAAGGTGAAAAGGATTGGACCATGCAAGGTCATAAGGAAACTTGGGGCAAACGCATATGAGATTGAATTACCCGATGGGGTTGGAATCTCACCGATATTCAATGTTGCAGATTTGTACCCTTACAGAGCTAAAGAAGCAGGAGTAGAGGAGGAACAGAAAAAAGTTCAATGGAAAAAACAAATGCCTGTAGCTGAAATGACACAGATGGAAGGAATGATTGACAAAAGGATTAGGAAAAATACCAGGAGGAAAGAGTATTTTGAATACTTGGTCAAGTGAAAGGACATCCAGTTGAAGATGCTAGTTGGGAAGATGAAGCAGAAATTCATAGGCATGGACAGACCATGCAAGAGCTCATGAACAGGATTTCATGAAAATTTTCAAGAAAGGGAGTATGATGCAGGAGCATCATATGCAGCCAACCAAGCAAGCATAAAGGCGGAAGATAGTTGGAAAAGCACCAATGCACATTTTGAAATGTTTTGAAAAATTAATGAGCGGATATTCATGTAATAGTTGGGGGAAGCGTACTTAAATTTATATCTAGATGTTGTAAACAGATCTTGAGTGTTTCTCTCATCTGTCGAATGTAGAAGCATTTATGCGTAATGAATGCTAGGTAGATTTGATTTAATAGATTAGACAGTTTAGAAGCGTAGGAGGGAAAACGGATATAGACACCCTCACCCTTGTATCATTGCAACATTATGATCATTCAGAATTCATAAGCTAGAGAGCTATAGAGAAGAACCCATGTATAGGAGCACTTGAGTTAATATATGAAGCTTTGACTCACTATTCATGGTGTTATGATGCTTACTGTTTACATTTGTTAAATGGTATGTTTACAGTTCTTTTATTTTCTTTGTTATGCATTTGTTTCAATGTTGTGTCGGGTGTAATATTTCATGTTGAGTGTGTGAAGTCTGAGAGAGGAGACGAATGAGTTTCAATTGTTTCTTTTCCTGATAATTCCTACAAAGAGTGCAGTGAACGTCCGCAAGGTGTGTGTTGACGAGGATCTGAGTTTTATCTCAGAAAGCTCAGGAGAGATATCGTTGTTCTCATAACCAGCAGAAGTGCAAGTGAGGGACAGAGCCGTGCAAGGTGTGTGCAGGTTGGTTGAAGCCTTATAACTTATCAACTAAGGTGAAGGTTGAAGGACTACTATTGCAAAGAGTGCATAGGGTCGAAGACTCAAATAACCAGAGGTTATTTGAAAGTTGTCGCAAGGAGTGCGAGCAGGATTCCTTTTGGGGCTTGAGTTTGCAAGTGAGATATTAGGAAGGATAGCACCTTGGAAGTGTTCAAAGGGAGGCAGAGATTGAAATCATCTTGCATAATTCAAGTTTAGGTGGAAGGACGCCAAGTCATTTTGGCCAGAGATCCTTGAAGAAGAGTGAACGAACGGTGAAACTTCTTCATGGAAGAAGTGTCAAAATCCTGTGGACCGTTGGATCTCACAGATCTGTGAGAAGGTTAAGGCTGAGTGTATTTTAGTGTTTAGAAGCTCATAAGGGGTAGCGACGATTGGATGAGAAGAAATAGGAGTTACTGATCCCCCTTTGAAGTGGAATTTTGACATTTTGGCATTTCGGGGTTCGACATTTCGGCAATTCTGATGACAAGGAGTCGGGGCACTTTTCATTGAAAACCCTGAAGTTATGAAACATGACGTGTCTTTGGAGTAGGACTATGGTCACGGAGGAAGCAGTCACATGGACCGAGATTTGGTCCAGGGATAATCTTCATTGAGCCCATTTTGGCATTTTGGCATTTCGAGGTCCGAAAAGTAGGGGAGGCTGTGATTTTTGAAATCGAGAGTTTCAAACTTCCAGTATGCAGAATCCTGAAAAGGTCTCTATTTCAGAATTTGGGAATTGGCACAACAAGTGTTTTGTGGCTGAGAGTCATGAAATCCTGGTACGTGGAATCCCAAAAAGCCGTCGATCTCACCAAAGGAGAAACTTTAGAATTCGGGGAATCATAAGGGAAGAGGAACAATTGTTGGTTGTTCGCTCAAGTCCTGAAAAACCAAAATTAGTGGGCAATAGGTGACATGTGCTCGTTGTGTTGGAGCGGTTAACCTTCGTTGAAAATTCACATTTGGGAATTTTCTAAGAGCTGTGGAAATACATCGGGACTCTCCAACTCATGAAACCCGAAGTCCTTTGTGGCTTAAACAAAGGGTTTGATTAACCCTTGGCATGGTTTTAGTGAAGATCCTACATGGATTCTCGGCCCGAGGGTCGGGGGGTCTGCACCAGTTGTGGTATCAGAGAATAGAACAAATTCTTTGATTTTTGTAGCAGAGAGAAAAGAGGAAAAATTTTCAGCCATGCCATCGAGAAGAAGAGATAGGCCAATGCCTGATCTAGCAGTGGAAAGAGAAACGCGTGATTTATGTGCTAGACTTGATGCTATGGAGACAACACAGAGGCACACAGTCAATGCTGGGGATATCAGTGAGGTTGAAAGTGAAAATGAAGCTGGAAACGAAGGAGAAGAAGTTGCAGTAAAAGATGTTGCAAAAGAACGCTTATTCAGGGTTGTTGCAAGGATAGGTGCTAGGGAAAAAATGGACATTCCAGTGTACGAAGGAAACTCAGATGTTGAAGAACTTCTAGAGTGGATTAGAGCTCTAGAAAAATACTTCGATTATGAGGATGTCGAGGAAGATAAGAAAGTCAAACATGTTGTTACTAGACTTAAAGGGCATGCAACACTGTGGTGGGATGAACTGCAGGCTGATAGATGTTGCAAAGGAAAGAAGAAAATCAAAAGCTAGGATAGAATGGTTGCAAAGATGAAATCCAAATTTATACCCAGGGATTATCAAATCACTTTGTTTTGAAGGATGCAGAATTTGAGACAGAAACTGATGTTAGTGAAGGAATACACTGAAGAATTCTACAGGATAAACATCAGAGTAGGTCATCAGGAAAGCGATGATGAAAAAGTTGCCAAGTACATGAGTGGTATTCAATATGACATTCAAGATGATATGGGAATGATGACCATTCAAAATGTGGAATATGCTTATCAGATAGCTCTGAAAGCTAAATAGAAGCTGGGTCGAAAGCAAGGTCAAAGAGGCCAAGGTAGAAGTCAAGCCAGAGGAAAAACAATTGCCCAAGACAGAAATCAGAAACCTAAAGAAGAGGGGAAGAAATCTCAACCTGAGAGAGGAGGAAGCTCTCAGGGAAGGCAGTATGCTAATATAAATACTTTTCCTCGAGCTAGAGGAAGAGGAAGAGGTAGAGGAGGTGAAGTGAAATGCTTCATCTGTGGAAAAATCAAACATAAATCCTATGAGTGTCCAGATAAGAAGAAAGATGGTAGTGAAACTCACATTGCCAAAGCTCAAGGATGGAAAGTTGAGGCAGAATACGTTGCGGGCGGAAGATCTTTGATGATGAGGAAAGTTCTCTTGAAGCCAGAGAAGGAGGAAGAGAACCCATCCCAAAGAAAGAGTCTGTTTCAGACTGCTTGCAAAACTAATGATAGAGTATGCAAGGTCTTAGTGGACAGCGGTAGCAAAGAAAATCTCGTATCTACAGAGATGGTAGAAAATATGGAGCTGCAGACTGTTTTACATCCAAGCCCATACAGAGTTTCGTGGCTACAAAAAGGACATCAGGTAAATGACACTAAACAATGTTTAGTTGAATTTAAAATAGGAGGATATAAAGATGAAATATTATGTGATGTCATTCTCATGGATGTTTGTCATCTATTGTTGGGTAGACCATGGCAATATGATAGAAATGTGGTTCATGATTTGAGAAAGAACATGTACACCCTGGAGAAAAATAGTAGGACTCACATGTTGCTGTCGATTAAGGATAAAGAGGTGAAAACAGAAATGAACAACACTGTACTTCTCATGAGTGGGAAGGAACTTCTTAATGAGGTTAAGAAGAATGAAGACACACAATTTATTGTGGTCAGGAAGCCCAAAATTGTTTTGACCAGTAAAAGGATAGATGATTTACTAGAAGAAATCTAGGAGTTGCTGGGAGAGTTTGTTGATATAGTAGTGGATGAACTACCTTGTTCGTTGCCGCCTATCAGGAGTATAAGTCATCATATCGATCTTATACCTGGAGCTAGTTTACAAAAAAAAGCAGCATATCGGTTGACGCCGCAGGAAAATGAAGAAGTTAAGAGACAGGTCCAGAACTTAATGGACAAAGGATTGATTCAAGAAATCTTGAGTCCATGCGCTGTTCTGACAGTGCTTAGACCAAAGAAATATAGAGGCTGGAGAATGTGTACAAACTCAAGGGAAATCAATAATATTACCATCAGATACAAATTTCCATTGCCAAGGATGGACGACTTGATGGATTGCTTTAGTGGAGCAATTTTTTTTTCAAAGATTGATTTGAAAAGCGGGTATCATCAAGTTCGAATGAGAGAAGGTGATGAATGGAAGACATAATTCAAGACGAATGAGGGGTTGTATGAGTGGCTTGTCATGCCATTTGTCTTAACGAATGCACTCAATACTTTCATGAGGTTGATGAACGAAGTGTTGAAGGATTTCATAGGGAAATTCATCATTGTATATCTTGATGATATATTAATTTTGAGCAAGACAGAAGCAGAACACTTAAAGAATCTAGTTGCAATAATGAGGAGATTACAGCAAGAGAAATTGTTGATTAATATGAAGAAATCATCATTTATGAGGAAAGAACTCATTTATTTAGGTTTTGTTATTTCTGCAAATGAACTTAAAATGGATCCAGAAAAGATAAATGTGATTAAGAATTGGCCATCGCCAAAGAGTGTATTTGAAGTTAGAAGATTCCATGGTTTGGCTAGATTCTATAGGAAATTCATCCGAAACTTCAGTGGAATTAGCGAACCGATGATGGATACGGTGATGAAAAGACATAAACCTTTTCACTGGATGGAGGAAGTGGAGAAGAGCTTCAACCTGCTGAAGAAGAAGATCACTGAGCAACCAATTTTGGTTTTGCCTGATTTTAGCAGGACATTCCAGGGCAGGTGTGACGCAAGGGGATTTGCAATTGGATCAGTCTTGAGCCAAGACAATAGGTTGGTCATGTATTTCAGTGAAAAACTAAATGAAACGAAGATTAAGTACTCCACGTATGACAAAGAATTCTATGCAGACATACAAGCACTGAAGAAATGGAGACATTGTTTGGTTCCCAAGGAGTTTGTTTTGTACAACGATAATCACGCTTTACAATTCGTGACTCAAAAGGAGAATTTGAACCAAAAACATGCTAAATGGGTTGAATTCATGCAAAATTTTACTTTTGTAACTAAGCATATTTCTGGAACTGCTAACAAAGTTGTTGATGCTTTGAGCAGGAAATGTTTGCTTATGTAGGAATTCAGAGTCAAGACTTTGGGTTTTGATAACCTTAACGAAATGTATAGGGATGATCCAAACTTTAGGGAGACATATCATAATCCAATTCTCAGGGATAGAATCCAATGGACTGAATACATGATCTAGGATGGATTATTGTTTAGCGGAAATCAACTATGTATTCCAAAATTCTCCATGAGGGAGAACCTACTGAAGGAAAAACACAGTGGAGGATTGGACGGACACTTTGGTCATGAAAAGACGTTCTCAAAGTTGAATAGCTCATATTATTGTCCAGGGATGAGGACAGATGTCAAGAAATTTGTATATAGGTGCAAAATTTGTCAGCACACAAAAGGAAAAAAGGCANAAAAGACGTTCTCAAAGTTGAATAGCTCATATTATTGTCCAGGGATGAGGACAGATGTCAAGAAATTTGTATATAGGTGCAAAATTTGTCAGCACACAAAAGGAAAAAGGCATAACGCAAGGTTATACCAACCATTACCCATACTTGAAAGGCCGTGGGATGCAATGAGCATGGATTTTGTATTGGGACTGCCAAGAACAAAGAGAGGATATGATTCAATCTTTGTGGTACTCGACAGATTTTCAAAAATGGCACATTTCATACCATGCCAAAAAACCAGGGACGCAACTCATATTGCGAACCTGTTTTTCAAGGAAGTCGTCAGACTTCACGGTTTGCCAAAAAATATCGTGTCTGATTGAGATACTAAAGTCGTAGGGAATTTCTGGAGGACCTTATGGAAGAAGTTGGGGACAAGATTGTCTTTTAGCTGAGCGTATCATCCTCAGATGGATGGATAGACAGAGGCCATGAATAGGAGCTTGGGATATTTGTTAAGAAGATTAGTGACTGAACACCACAGTCAATGGGATCACATTCTGCCACAGGCGGAATTCGCTTACAATGATTCACTCAATAGAAGCACAGGGTAGAGTCCATTCTAGATTGTACATGGAATGCATCCAAGGGGAGTTTCTGAATTGAAAGATTCAAAACAAAATTAATTCAGGAGTGCTAGTGTAGAGGACTTTGCAGAAGGAATAAAGGAGCTCCACAGCCTAGTTAAGGAGCGATTGCAGGATTCAAGTCCAGAATACAAGCGGAGAGTAGATCAACACAGGCGAGAACTTCAATTTGAAGTTGGTGATATGATTCTTGTGCATCTGAGGAAGGAAAGGTTCCCAAGGAAAATGTATAATAAGATGAAGATGAAAAAGATTGGACCATGCAAGGTCATAAGGAAATTTGGGGCAAACATATATGAGATTGAATTACCCGATGGGGTCGGAATATCACAGATATTCAATGTTATGGATTTGTACCCTTACAGAGCTGAAGAAGTAGGAGCAGAGGAGGAATAGAAAAAAGTTCAGTGGACAAAATAAACGCCTATAGCTGAAATGCCACAGATGGAAGGCATGATTGACAAAAGGATTAGGAAAAAGACTAGGAGGAAAGAGTATTTTGAATACTTGGTTAAGTGAAAGGACATCCAGTTGAAGATGCCAGTTGGGAAGATGAAGAAGAAATTCATAGGCATGGACAGGCCGTGCAAGAGCTCATGAACAAAATTTCATGAAAATTTTCAAGCAAGGGAGTATGATGCAGGAGCATCGTATGAAGCCAGCCAAGAAAGCACAAGGGCGGAAGATAGTTGGAAAAGCACCAGCGCACATTTTGAAATGTTTTGAAAAATTAATGAGTGGATATTAATGTAATAGTTGGGGGAAGCATACTTAAATTTATATCTAGATGTTGTAAACAGATCTTGAGTGTTGCTCTCATCTGTCGAATGTAGAAGCATTTATGCGTAACGAATGCAAGTAGGTAGAGTTGATTTAATAGATTAGACAGTTTAGAAGCGTAGTAGGGAAAACGGATATAGACACCCTCACCCTTGTATAATTGTAACTTTATGATCATTCAGAATTTATAATTTGGAGAGTTGTAGCAGAGAGCTATAGAGAAGAACCCATGTACAGGAGCACTTAAGTTAATATATGAACCTTTGACTCAATTTTCATGGTGTTATGATGCTTGCTATTTACATTTGTTAAATTGTATGTTTATAGTTGTTTTATTTTCTCTATTATGCATTTGTTTCAATGCTGTGTCAGGTGTAAGATTTCATGTTAAGTGCATAAAGTGTGAGAGAGGAGAAGAATGAGTTTCAATTGTTTCTCTTCCTGAGAATTCCTGCAAAGAGTGCAGTGAATGTCTGCAAGGTGTGCGTTGACGAGGATCTGACTTTTATCTTAGAAAGCTCAGGAGAGATATTGTTCTTCTCATAAATAGCAAAAGTGAAGGTGAGGCATAGAGCCATGCAAGGTGTGCATAGGCAAGTTGAAGCCTTAGAACTTATCAACTAAGGTGAAGGTTGAAGGACTACTATTGCAAAGAGTGCACAAGGTCGAATACCCAAATAGCCAGAGGTTATTTGAAAGTTGACGCAAGGAGTGCGAGCAAGATTCCTTTTGGGGCTTGAGTTTGCAAGTGAGAGCTCGGGAGGGATAGAACCTTGGAAGTGTTCAAAGGGAGGCAGAGATTGAAATCATCTCATAGAAGTCAAGTTCTGGTGGAAGGATGCCAAGTCATTTTGGCCAGAGATCCTTGAAGAAGAGTGAATGAACGGTGAAACTTCTTCGTAGAAGAAGTGTCGAAATCCCGTGGATCCTTGGATCTCGCAGATCTGTGAGAAGGTTAAGGCTGGGTGTCTTTTAGTGTTCAGAAGCTTAGGGGGGGTAGCAACCATTGGATGAGAAGAAATAGGAGTCGTTGATCACCCTTTGAAGTGGAATTTCGGCATTTCATCATTTCAGGGTTCGGCATTTCGGCAATTCCGATGACAAGGAGCCGGGGAACTTTGCGTTGAAAACCCTAAAGTCACAAAACATGACGTGTCTTTGGAGTAGGACTGTGGTAATGGAGGAAGCAGTCATATGGACCAAGATTTGGTCTGGGGCTAATCGTCGTTGAGCCCATTTCGATATTTCAGCATTTCGGGGTCCGGGAAGTAGAGGAGGTTGTGATTTTTGGAATCGAGAGTTTCAAACTCCTAGTATGTGGAATCCCGAAAAGGTCGCTATTTTGGAATTCGAGAATTGGTGCAACAAGTGATTTGGGGTCAAGAGTCATGAACTCCCGGTACGCGGAATCCATAAAAGCCATCAATCTCGTCAAAGGAGAAATTTCAAAATTCAGGGAATCATAAGGGAAGAGGAACGATTGTTGGTTGTTTGCTCAAGTCCCGAAAAGCTGAAATTAGTGGGCAACAGGTGGCATGTGCTCGTCACGTTGTAGGGGTCAACCTTCGTTGACAATTCACATTTCAGCATTTGCTAAGAGCTGTGGAAATACATCGGGACTCTCCAACTCCTGAAACCTGAAGTCCTTTGTGGCTTAAACAAAGGGTTTGATTAACCCTTGGCATGGTTTTAGTGAAGATCCTGCGTGGATTCTCGGCTCGAGGGTCGGGTGGTCTGCACCAGAAATGAGAACGGAGATATAATAAAGAAATGCACAGAGATATCATAGATATTCAATAATATAACAGAAATGTATCAAATATGCAACCTTAAACATAGATATATAGTAATACACGATATCTATAAATCAAAGAAATGTACAGAGATTGTAAAAATACAGAGTGAAAGACTCACTAGAATGGTGGTGGCTTATCTCTGAGAAGAGATGTGATGGTTGCGCTCATTTGAACGAACATGGTTACAATGAGGCTCTGAAGGCCTTTTTACAATAAACAAGAGTTCCAATAACCCTATACTTCCAAAAACCTAACCCTAGGAAATGAAGCGCCAAAAGTCGTGTGGGACCCCGTTTGTGTAAGTTAGTACATCAACTTCCCGGGGTTGTAACTTTTGCATACGATCTCAGTTTTAGGTGTGTGATAGCCCGTTAGAAAGGTATCCTCAAGGAGATTCATTTTCATGGCTCAACCATGCCCTTGGAAATCATTGAGGAGCTCCATCCCCAAAAAAATTCATTTAGGCCGTCGAAATGGCCCCGGAAGTTAAAAACCACTAAAAATATTAAATTGCCAAAATTGCCAGAAAACTGTTTTGATCCAGTCGGACAAGGTGGCCACCCACCGATATCCACCTAGATCAATCCTCCCTCCTTAGGGAGAAATGGTCTCCATTGCATTGAGTTCCCATGGGAGAGGGAAAAGAGTTTGTTGAATCTGCATCTTGGTGAGTTGCTTGTCTTACTGGAGATGTCGCGCTGCTTAGTTTGTGGAAGTCTGTCATGAACCTGTTGAGGTTGAGGCTGTTCAACAAGTCGAGATACATGAGAGGACATTGTGCAGAAGGAATATTTACAATTTGCTACAGACTTGTCGACCTGGTTATGTTGGATAGAAGGTTCTTGGGGCGAGGCTGTAGTGGTTGCAGTGTCCTTCTGTTCTTCTTTTGAATAGATTGTAAAGAAGAAAAATTTTGCAGTATGATATACTACCTTGCGACACTTTTTAGGTGGAACAGTAGTTGGAACTACCTCTGGTATTCTGTAGAGATGACCCCCCAATGTAACAATGACACTAAGGGGTCAAGACTCATAAACAACATGGCGCTTCCACATATATGGCTAGCCCAACAAAACATCACAGACATCCAGTGGGGAAAAATCACATAATACCTCGTCCTTGAAGGGATGGATGTCGTATGACAATCGACATTGCTGGCTGACACAAAGATCTCATCATTGACAAAGCCACCCGATGTTGTATGGCTACAAGTGTGGTGTTGTCGACAATCCCAACTGTTTAATGACCTCTGCTGAGATGAGGTTCTTCTGGCTTTTGCTGTCAACAAAAAAATGTAGCGGGGTCCCCTTCATCCACATCTATGAATGAAAAAGGAGTTCCCCCTCTTAAGGATTTGTTGGTTCTTCTGGTTGAATTATGGCAGTCGCGACAATAGCAGTGGGGTCTGTTGGGATCC